>JAIFHD010000989.1:0-10235 GCA_019721455.1 Psilocybe mexicana
AAGCGATGCAGTAGGACGTTCTTTGATGCCGATTCAAGCTTTGCGCCCGATATCCTCGAATATTTTCAACGTAAGGAACTTCGCGGTGTTGACATGTACGAAATCGTTCTCGTCAGTGAGCTTCTTTTCACCACATGAGGCAGGTCTGTGCGGACCGAAGTCATGATCATTGACAAACAAAAGTTGTATTCTGAGAATTAGCAGCGGAAAAAAGTAAATAAATATAGAACGCAAGGACACTATGTAGATGTCAAACTCTGACGGTTGAGCATGACTCAAGGCCAGATGCCACGGAAATGCGCGAGACTTAGAATCTCTCTCCCTGGACGACAAACTGGAGCTTGGTCGAGACGCCGCTCGACTCAGCTACGATTTCATCCACATTCTCGGTGGCGGATGCATTCAGAGATGGTGCTACTCATGCTTGTCAGTAATCCTTCTAAGCCAGAGGGAAGATCATGATAACTAACCATACCACCAAAGGGTGGTAACTCCAACCGGGAAAGTGTACGTTGCCTGCGGATTATAAATGAGAAGGAAAGCTCCACGAGAACAGCTAAAAAGAACCATCATCTGACCTGCAGACCACGAAAGAGGATGGTAGTCTTTACTGGCGTGGGATTCCATCCACCAACGTTATCGTTCCCTAAGATAAGACGTTCAATGATTTGAAAGAATCAAATGTCCCTCGGTGGTTATGTACTCACAGTTTACGACAACAAGAGAATATCTATGGGCTTCTGACGCCTTTTTCCTTCCTGTTTCGAAAGCGCTTACCTTTAACGCCCAGGACAGCGCGCCCCCAACGGTAGACTTTATCCTCCTCCCGGACGGACCTCCGATATCCCTGGGTATCGTAGCCTTCGATACTTGAGCCATAGCATAGACTGTGGTGTGATGTCCAAGTCAGCGATAAGATATTTGGTTGGAACACCCACACACTCTTGCACGGAACAGAAAAAAAGAAAAAAAAAAAAGTAAAACACGCACATTCTTGGTTGGCACTCCACGTCCCGTTGGAGTTTATAGTGACAATTCCCCGACAGCCGGAACCGCCGCAACTACGGGTGCCCGGAATTCGCGGTTCCCCCATTCCATCCAGTGCGAGATTCCACATCAGAGCCGTCTTTGCGTAATTTTCGACTGCTCCGATGAATCTATGGATATCATTAACAGTTAGTTCATTGCCGATCATAACCGTCGAGCGGGATCATTTTTCACAAGTCTCACATGCTGTCCATATTCCACTGCATATCAATCAGTATTTAATGAGGCAAGTCTAATAGAGTCGACCCATAATCCTTACCTTGATATCGTTCCACCAATGCGTGCCAAAGATGCCAGAACACTCTGAAATTAAGAGAAATATACAGCGTGAGCCTCATCACCAATTGAAATATAGGCCGCCGCAAAAGCAGAACCGTACCTGTGAAATATATTTCCTGACGAATGTAAAATAGCAATGACTCTGAGATAAGATGGAACAGCATCATGCAAGAATCAAATCACCTTGTTCGGATATAGTTTCTGGAAGTCTTTTTGTTGGCTGACGGTGCCCCCATAGCAGTGAAAGGCGACACCATCAAACGCGTCTCCAGCGGCTTGCATAAGTTTGACTGGATAATCAGAGCCCCAATTATGTTCATAGCCTGGTTGAAACTTGAGCGCTATATACATACCGACGAATTAGGGGGCGACGACGTACCAATGAGTTTGACCGAAGAGGCTGAATCACTAGTCTTCAAGAACGCTTTCAGGACGACACCGATCTTAGCTTCAATATCCACGGTGAGTGTTGAGGTGGGGTAGGTGGAATCGGAATATAGAGGTTCATTCTGAATGGATATCGCGTATACGTTGACCCCTTTGGAAATGAACGCTTCCACGGCTTTGAAAAGATACTCTGCATCTGGAGGATAAGACGTGTTTTAAAAAAGGAATTCTGGCGATCGAGAAGGGGCCTCACAATTATAGACAAGCGATGTATTCAACGTGCCGCCCCTCATATTTTCCGTAGATTTCATCCAAGCAGGCTAAAAGATATAAGCTCAGGGAGCTCGTTTACTTCGAATGGCAGCACACTCACAGGTGACCAGGGAACGAGATGGACTTTAACGGCTAACAGAAAAAGGCCACAAGATCAGCAATCTGAAAACGGATTGACCTCCCCCGCATACCTGGGTTCACCGAGAGAATATCGGAGAGCACGGTATAAACGTATGAGGGCGCATTGTTGATGCTGAATTCCCTCAGACAGTAATCACTTTCGACATCGGCATATGAGTAGGCTGGGATACCAAAGCAACTGAGAACTTGACAGTGTATTCGGACACATCAATGGCAAGCACACCTTTGGCAGCAAAATCAGAAGCACCCATAGGGATGCGAAGGTAGCTCAAGCCAGCTGCGTTTGCCCCCTCTGTTGCATTGAACAGATAGTTCATCAACTTCCAGTAGTTGGATGGATTTTTGGTCTAAAAGAAGTATAAGTTGCGTCGTATCAAACCAATAGTGTGGATTCGCGTCACCTTTAGGTTATTAAATAGGAGAGCAGATGAGTCGGCTGTTCAGAACGCATCATGAGATGAGCAACAGCCTGCATCAGCGAACGAGAAAGACTGACTTAACGATCCTCCAAAACCAACGATGCTTTGATATGTCACGTCATCAGAAATTACGATATTGCCAGCTCCAATGGCACCTGGCTTCGTGAATTCCAAGGGCGGACGAGGGTTCAACGATTTGAAGAGACTTTTTTGATCCCATGTCGTTTGCCACTGTACAAAGTCGACATCAGCTGGTATTTGAGCAAGAATATGACACGGGACTCACTATATCCCAAATCAACTGCGCCGAAGCCAAGTTTGCGAGAGAAACAAATGATATCAGGGCATCTACGCGCATGTTCAATAACTGGGTTCGATACCCTTGAACGGCTTAGAGGAAAAGAGAGAAAGAGAGAACGGAAATGACAACCTCGAACACAGGACCGTTGACTCTTTAGTTCTTTTGGAAACCCAACATGATAAACGAGAACAACAGATCTTCAAGACGAATGTCTCGGGTCGGGTCAGAAAAAGGGATGCATCACCAATTCCTTGTACAATCATGCAAGAGAATCGTCCATGGGCGAACGATATCGTGGAGAACTTCGGGTCCGAATTTATCTGGATTTTTGCGCCTTCTCCACAGAATAAATCGAATAGCAGTGGACATGTCCATACGATATAGAATTATATGTCAAAGTCGTGTTCCAATACCACAACCAGAATGCGACATATCGTTGAATTTCAAGCTTGAATGTTGGAACAATGGCATAGTATGTTCGGCATCCGGCTCGTCTTGGGCTCGTCGTTAGAGGGACATCCAGATCACCTCGAAAAGGTGAGGCGGGCAGAATCAAGGCAGAACTCGAAATTACAAGCCATAAGTTGATAACGATGCTTGCTATGTAGTAACAAGGAGGACGTTGTCGAGGAGGTTCAAAAGTTAATTCAATATGATCTTTCCTGCACGTGATCCCTATGTCAATGGGATCAATATTCCCGTCGCCTCCATAAATAATTTGTTTTCCTCCAACGCAATGTGTGTACTTCGCGCGCGACTGTCCAGTGCAGCGAAAAAATGTTTCCTAAAAATCTTGCTCAGAGCAGGATACAAGAAAAAAAGGCGAATAAAGCAAGTTGTAATAATCCAACGACTACATGCGTAACATCCACAATGACACAAAGAACGAAAGAAAGAATCTCAACCAAGCACTTGCACATATCTACACCTACACACTAAAACAAGCCGAGGAGGTCATCTTGCGGTGGCTGTGGACTCGACTTGGAAGGTGCCGCGGGTGGTGTTGTTTGAGCTTGTGTGGACGGGGTCATAGGCATCCCTCCAAAGCCCGTCGCCATGAACGCCCCTCCACCGAAAGGAGTCGCAGGCATCAAACCACCTCCGCCACCACCACCACCACCTCCGAAAATAGACACCAAATCATCGAGTGGGTTACTTGATGTGCCAGCGAGGAGGTTGGCAGCGGCGGGGGTGTTGGATAGCACTTCTGTGGCTGCGAGACCGGATGGCTGGCCTTCCAACCCTGTCGCGTCGTCGAAATCCCTAGATAGAAAAAAGATACAACGTCAGGGAAGGAAGAAAAGGATCGTTTGTTTAGATGAGAATGGACCCACAGTAAGTTCTCGGCCTGTTGTCCAGCAACGACGGTCTGCAGAGCCTTTTGAGTCGAAAATTGATCTTCACCCAGGCTAGTAAGAAAAAAATGATGACGATGATAGATGAGTTTCTCAAGGCCACAAACAAAAGAGAAAAGGGGAAAAAAGCACTTACTCGCCACCCTTTCGCACTGAATCGGCTCCGACACGCCCTTTCCCAATGAAAGTTTCCGCAGGCTTGTGATAGACACTTGCCAGACTGCCCACCTCTCCGAGGAGCTCCTCCAACAACGCCGGCGCCACAGTTGTCCGAGGGATGGAGATGGGTGGACGATGAGCAAGAACGACAGCCTATGCGATTGGGGAAAATGATGATGATCAGTACTCTGGTTTGAGGTAGAGTTGTGGAAATAAACCCCTACCTTCGCTGCTGCTGGGTCCATGGATAAGAGTCGCCAGTAGATATAAGCTCGATCACGAACATCAGGAGAGTCGCAGTCCTTAGTCGCGGTGTTGAGGACTTTCTGGACGATCCCTTGTGACGAATCAGGCTTTTTCAAGAAAAGTTTGACAACCGCTGTTAGTGCTTGGAGCTGGACCTACAAGAAAAAAAAAAGTAAATCGATTAGCAACTCTGAAGAAGAAAAAATCTATTTACAACTGGGAATTTACGTACTGGGTATGACTCTTCCGTGAAGCTTTCAACGAAAATCCCAAGAAGTTCATCGGCATTGTCGATCGTGTTCGCATATTCTCCAATAATCCAAATGAGAGAAGCTTTAGCCTCGGGTTCGTCCAGTTCATCAAGGTTAGAACAGAGGACAGGAATGATGCCCTCGTACGTCGATGGGTATTTTCTGAAAATGTCCTGTATCATCGGTATTTGATGAGAAATAGATTTCTTATAGAAAACCAATTCCGAGGTACCTTCATGACCACGACGGCTTCTTGTACGACATAGCTCACACGAGTGGAAATCAAATCCAACAAGACGTTGACGCATCGCTCTGCCGCCGACTCGATCTTGATGGCGGTCTGACCGATGGCTTTGATCCCTTTTCGCACAAAATCGACATCCACTTCCGCAGAGTACCTGAGTAGAATGTATTAGCAAAGAGATACACGGCCATAGAAGGAATAATGACTACATACTCTTTCAGTTCGCTCAACAGAGCATCAACATTATTCTCCGACGCCAATCGAACCATGATGTCTAATTTTTCCACTTTGACATATAATGGATCGTTATATTTGCAAAAAAAGACCCGCATCTCGTTGGATAGGATGTCAGGCCGTTTTTGTAGTAGCAGGTTGATGTTCCTCAAGGCCACCCATTGTACCTCTGGGGGCGAAGAAAGCAGCGTGACCAATGGTGGTGCCATTTTGCGAACGAGTTGTTTCGTGAGGTCTTCTCGACGGACACCACGCATGTGGATCATAATGACCTGAAAGGAAGTTGAACAGGGTACAATGATGATACCTAGATGGATGTCACCTTCACTGCGGCCAGGACAACACTTCCATTTACATGTTGAAATTGAGGAACCACCCGTTCACAGATATGTTCGCTCTCCTTCTCGTCCTGAGCGACGTATCGAGCGAGGGCGTTGAGAATGGCCACACGGCCCCATTCCGAACACTCATTGAGGGCAATCAGAAGTTTATTGAGAATTGACGATGTGATGACGAAAATTCCGGGATCTGAGGAGGACGTCCCGGGCTGTGAAGTGGCGGCAACGTGGATATCTGTCAACGCCGCGACTGTGTTCGCAACGACCTGTTTTACGGACGATTAGTACGGGAATACGAGTGATTGCTAAGAATTGGGGACGACATACCATAGGATTGCTATCCGCTATCATCTCTCCAAGCTGCTCCAAGAACCCATTGTCGATGACGAGCTCTGGCTTGAGATCATAGAGTTTTGCGACACAGAGAGCGGCGGTCTTGCGTACATACGGGTTCTCGTCCCGGAGGCATTTCTGAAGGGGGTCACAAAGATAGTCGATGATCTTCTCTGCTCGTAGACAGCCCATAGTCCTGATGGCCAGTGCTCTGACCAAAGGATTAGGATCGTCGGTATCCTTGACAAAGGTGTTGACTGCGAGGATGACCAGCTCAGGTTGAGTTTTGGCGTAGTTCATCAGGTAGAGGTAGACGAGCTTCTTCTGTTCGAGATCGTCTGTCTGCATGTTCTTGAGAACATCTGGGAAGAGTCCGCTGACATCTGGTAATATGGTGATGAGGTCCTCTTGTCAGGATTGGAAAGAACGAGTGCATCACACCTTTGCCCACCGTCATGGACGCGATGGTGCGTTTGATGGCATCCTTTCGCTTTTCTCGATATTCGCTGTTCAGGTCGACGCTGAGCTCATAGTTTTCGCCCTTTCGTGGAGCGCGTATGCTCATGGAGATCAGTTAAAGATGGAATATTCAGAGGGGTGGGTGTAGTAGATTATGGAGAACCTGGTAAGGTTAGGGCAGAACATGCTGTGACACATGACAACATTTTTGTGACCCATGTTCCTCCCTTGCCTCCCGCCCCTATCTTTGGTTTTCGTCTTTTCTTTCTTTTGGCTGGCTGCTCGCCTGGAAGCCACTCAATCTTCCTCTTTATATGCACAGCTTCGTGGTGTTCAAAAAAATGACCATTTTTGAGACGGGACTCGGTCTGTAACCCTTCTTTTATAACTACGTTTTTTTCTCGATTTTAACAAATATTGTAACAGGTTTTGTAGGACATAAACCTCCCCATAACCAGAGCTCGATGTCGGTCGAATCTCTGGAACGTGGATGCATTATTAAATGGTCGCGCTACCACATTTAACTAAAAGCCAGACAAATAGCGAAATTCGACGTTTCAACATACCGAACCAACTCGTCGTCGAATGCCAAATGGACGAACGATAATTTGTACAGGCCATATACTAGTCTAAGAAACTCGACGAATGCCTCAGCCTCAGCGTAGGAGATTTATGGTGTTGATTGAATAATCATGCCGCTGACAAAACTACGATCGTCAATTGTCGAGGTATAAAAGGTCAGTCTACTCAAAATCCACTCTTACACTCAAACTTGAACATCGCGAACTAAACAGAACTCTAATCTCAATCAATCCTCAACATTATCAACATCATTATCATCATACAACATGACCGCCCTTGGGGCTTTCATCTACGCGACGCTCGCGGGTGAGCCCTTTGTTCCTCGGGTTGTCCACGCTCTGGGCATTGCAGTCGGGCTCAACCTCGACGTGAACTTCGACCCCGCCGTGTCATTCAAGAAACCCGCCCTGGCCAACTCGGGCGGGGCTGACATCGCGGGGTTTGGTCTCAGCCTCTCGTACACCAAGGCGTTGTTCGCCGTTATCGTACCCGCTGGCTTGTCGGTCATCGAACCCTTCAAGTATTTGGTCGACGGGAACTACTTCATCATCCCTGAATCTCGCCGCCTTTTGGACACACTCTCCCCTTCTTCTCCATCCTCGTCTGCTGCTGGCAGTGGCGGGATCGCCAATAGTCCTCACAGCTCGTCTGTAGGACACGGCGAGCAGGGTAACTATCCTCAAGGTTCATCGCACAGTATGTTTTATGACCTCGCCTTGAAGAATACCTACTCAATGTCATATCCTTGTAGCACATCACGGACGCACCGTCTCTGGAGATGGTCGACGTGCTGGCGGCAATGGTCGTGATAATGGCAACGGCAATTCTAGGATCCAATCACCTCCGTCTACCGGTTTTACTCAAGGCGGTATGATACATCTCTTTTATCATTTCTGTTTACCAACTAATCAATGATACCTAGCCTCGGACATCACCTCGCCTCTCAGACCAACGGCGGGCGGGGCTCCTCCTCCTCCCCCACCACCACCACCACCACCCGGCTTCGGTGCACTATTGAACGACGACATGGACAGAATCAACACACAACACTATATCCAAATCCATCTATTCTTCCTAGCCTACATCCTTCTACGCGCATTTTTCACCCTCTTGCACAGGAGATTGATACCTCTTCCTTGGTACAACGCCATGTGTGTGGGAGTCGTGTCGTTTACCCGCCGGATGCTACGTGCGGCGAGGTTTCGGTATTTTCGCTCGGTTTTGGCCGCGGAGTATCGCATGACTCGCAGCGCACTGTCCACTCGACATCTCGGACACGGGCCTGTCACGCCTCAAGCCAACCCACATGAAGTCGTTGTGGAACATATCGCGGACACCATCATAGAAAACACTACTACAGACCACACAATCTATGAACCAGTAACAATTCTACTCCCTACGGGTGACGATGTCTCTATCCAACTTCCTCTGCCTCATGAGCCTGTCGGGGCGGAAACTATTCCCGTCCAACCTACCGCCAACGTCTTCTTTACACCGGATTCTCCTCTCAGCATCGCTATTGCGTTCATTCTCAAGGCCCTCCTCTATCTTCTCGATATCTTGATCAACATCCTATTGCCACTCTATAACATCATCAACGGCTTCATCATCATGGACTACACCCCAAAACTTCTCTTGGTCACGGTTGTTGGCCTTTTTGTATACTACTATATGCTCATCCAAGCTCTCGGTACCCACTACAGCCAAGGTATCGACGCTGAAAAGGTAATCTATCTCATGCATACTGCTGATATGTTTTATGGTATTGATGATTCTTTTTACAGCTTTTGGCCAGAGTCAACGATTCTCCGTCCTCCTTCTCACCACCCGCCATACCAGTTGAACGCAAAGGTACAAGAAGAGATCAACGCTCGCATCCACCCCCAATGTCGTCCGGCCCTCACTGAACAAATGCGTCCTTGCCCACTGGCAACCTTGATCTGGTCCAGGGATGGTGTGCGAGTGGTTGTGCGTCGTAAAGCATCCATGTGGTATACGCTTGAATCGATGGATGCATCCTGTAAACCCAGCGCTCAGCGCATAGGTACAGGGCAAATGCTCCTCGATGATGGCTATACACTATGATGCGGCGCGGCGCCACCACCTTCTCGCTTAGTATCCTATTCCCTTCATGCGATCGGATTCAAGGACTCGGGATGACATCGTGGACCTTCAGCTTTGATGGAAGACTGGCGCGATACCGGCTTTGCCACATACAAAACGACCAAAAATCATCAAAGATAAATCCAACATCAAACTACGCAAAATGTTTTTTCTTCCTTTTTCTTTCCCTTTTCTTTCTTCCTTTTCCTTTTCTTTTTTCCTTTCCCTTTCCCTTCCCCTTTTTTTTTTTTTTTTTTTTTTTTTCATTTTCTCTGTTTTCTTTTTTCTTTTTTCCTTTTCCTTTCCTTTTTTCTTTTTCTTTTACATTTTCTCTATTTATTTTTTTTTCGTTCTCATCTCACTCTCTCACCCTATCCTTCTATTCATCGATCCACGGGATTCGACCAGTCTCTCGAAATCCCGTGAACGAGGGGTTTCTGATGGGACCCGACCACACACATACAAACTATTTTTTCTTCCTTTTCTTTTTCTTCTTTTTCGTTCTGTATTTCATTCTACACTCTATCCTCCTATTCATGATCACCCTTTTTCCTTTTTTTTTCTAAAAATTCTTAATTTTTTTTTTTTTCAGTTTCTACTTTCGATTTGTAACCCCATCCCATCTTTTTTCTTCCTTCCTTTCTTTTTCTTTTTCTTTTCGTCCACATTCATCCTCTCTGTCCTCTCTCTCTCTCTCTCTCTTCTCTCTTCCCTCTTCTCTCTCTCTCTCTCTCTTCTATTTCTTCATTCCCACCTTTCATCACAACCACGAACTAAAAACATTCTGTTACAGTCTCGATTTGTCTTTCGTCGACCTCTTCGGTTTCATTATCCCATTTTCTTATCCGTCGTCTTCTTTTCTTTTTCCCTCTCTCATCTTCTTTTCCATCCTTCTCCTCCATTTCATTTAACCTTTCCCTCATTCTCCATCATCATCAATCCCCAAAAAAAAACTTCATTTTTTTCTGGGGATTGATGATGATGGAGAATGAGGGAAAGGTTAAATGAAATGGAGGAGAAGGATGGAAAAGAAGATGAGAGAGGGAAAAAGAAAAGAAGACGACGGATAAGAAAATGGGATAAT
>JAIFHD010000990.1:0-11434 GCA_019721455.1 Psilocybe mexicana
ACTTTGAAGTTTGAAGTTTGAACATTCCACCACACACTTCCAGGCTAATCTCGAAGAACCTGGCTTGTCTCGTCGCCGCCACCTCCCCATCCCCAGCGATGACTACACCTCATCGTTGCGATCCACTAGCACTTCCACCATATAAATATAAATTCGAACTTATTCAAAGAGATAGATACAAATGCGAACGAGTTTTGGGTTCGAAAGTTCGAAACGACATCCCTGAGCTGAAGCGAAAGCGTATATTCGACTGAGGAGTTCGTTTGAACTTCCTCTGTATTTTATAGATACTGTACCTGATATTTGTTTGCGTTCTAACTTTCCCTTGACCCTCCACTGTGAATTACCAAAATATATACTTATCTACCACGTTGAAATCGAACAACGGCTGGTCTGATGAGCAACTATATATTCTACATCTACAATGGATACTAATGCTATGGTACTTCTAAAAGCAAGACAAGAAACTGAAGGTTCAGCAAGATCATAACAAGAAATACAAAAATTCAGTACGGGCCTGCAAGGGTTCGCTCCTTAGCACTGAGACATAAAAAAGAGGAAATGAAACTAACTAATAAGTAGAGATATTTGCCCTAATTTACGACCGAAGTTCGGGTAATAAGGGGGGTAATCCACGTTTGTTTGCAAGTCCGAAACACGATCACCTGTCTGGCACTGTGCACTTTTGCCAAGTCGCCCTTCATACACACCTTCCCTTCTTCCCGCCTCGTCTCTGAGAAACAAACAGAAAGCGAGAAACGGTCATACCAGCGGCTCCGAGAAAGACCATACTCTTGAGTCCACAATCAGAAATTCATAACCGACACCTCACTCAAGGACAGCACGTACTCCACAAAATACAATGGCCCTCGCCCATACAAAGCCCCCGTCGCGTGTTCGCAGTAGAGCTCCCTCAATCGGGGTACCAATGAGGACAGATATGCCGACAATTGAAAAGGCCGTCCCCATCCTTGTTCTAACAGAGGGTTAGCAGACGCGATACAAGAGGTCAATGGAATAGTGGATTCATCGCACCCGTGTTCGCCAGGATGATTGCTCAATTGAGCGAGCAAAGACGGGATGAGAGAAACATCTGAAAGTTATGTTACGATTTTCATACTCCAAATCCTAGTAGGACTTACAGGAACCAGACCAGAATCCATAACATAAAGCGAAAATCGCTATACCTGCAAAGTTCGATAGCTTGAACATGACGAACGCCAGTGCTGATGTGATAATCAAACAAGGAACAAGCATGTTGTACGGTCCAATCTTATCAGCAAAAAGGTTGGGCAGTATCCGCCCGAAAAAGCCTCCTGCATTAAGAATAGCAATCTATAATCATAGTTATTTCGCGAACCAGCATACGACAAAAGAAAAACTCGCCAAGTAAAAGGCCAGGCTCTTTTCAATTCCGAGATGAAGTGCAAATAGTTGAAGATAGAAATCTACAATCACGAAAATTAGTATTGTGCCTGTATACATACGAATAACGACTGCGTACATGGGAAGAAAAGCCCCGCGTTGATGCAAAAGGCTCTGTGATAAAAGAGATCACGTAAATTGACCGCATAGAAAGGACCAATGGAAAACAAAGCGAGGCTTACGATGCGACTGACACCAGATATGCACAATCGTTGAAAATTATGCCGAGTCTAGGTGTTTGTATTTGTATCACGAGACTTGGGTGCATTGACTGCGTCTTCATCAAAAAATTGGAAGCCAAAAGCATGGCGCTATTCAATGCTGCAGTAATCCGAACAGCGTTTGCAAATGTCGTCTTTTGACTAAGTCCGTTGAGCATGATGGGCCATATAATCCCGCCAATGGAGGCGCCCTACGGATACAAAGATTTCTTTGGTGAGTCCCATACTATGACCATGAGACCAAGGATCCACTCACCGAGACGGATATTCCTGTGGCCAGTGCACGGCGACGTTTGAAGTGTTGTCCGATAATTGTCAACGAGGGAAGGAAAAGGAGTGCCTGTCCCAACCCCATTCCGAGTCCTTGTGCTAAGAATACCTACACACGTCACGTCGAAGATGAACGATAACTCGAGCTGTCATTATGGAATATGGAATAAATACCTCATAATAGTGGTGCTTCCGCGCCATAGATAACATAAACATGGAGATGATTTGGAGAGCTGTGCCTAACGCGATCATACGATGACTGGAAAAAAAAATAGAAGGCAGGTTTAACGACCTGGCCAACGTTACGCAGAACAATGCAGGAACTGTGACCCACAAGAATCCAGCATCAAATGCTCGACCGACAAATATTCCAACTGCGTACTGGAGGAATAATTGGGTGCTTCCGATCCAGCTTCAAAAAGCAGTTAGAACTTTGTTTCTGGTTCTAGGAGAGCATAAACTTCACCTAATGTCGGAAGGAGTTTGATCGCTCAAGAAATCTCGACTATAATAGTCTTGATAGACACCAAACGCCGAAACATAACTGGAAGAGATTGAGGAAATCTCGAAAAATCGACACATCGAAATGGTCAAAATACCCATAAGTGCAAAATTGAGTCATCCAACTGAGTAAAACATAAGGTTAGCAAAGGGAAGTCTGAGTCCCTGAAACCAAGTATCTGAAATGAAAAAACCGTACGCTCCAGCAACTGTCGACCAAGCGGCCTGTCCAGTGTCATACATTGCCCCAGACTCCGGATTATGTTTAGTGATACAGACAAGATCATTTGTTGGTTTATCGCTTTCGGGATTTTGGTAGGGAGGGGTAAGCAAGGCAGCCTGAGCTACAGTCATGGAGCCACTGGTGTCCGACATTGGAACAACCAAAGAGCAACGAAAAAAAAATCCACCAAATTCTATGCATTCCGATCGGAGTCCGACGTCGGAGTCTCAACTGAATGGGTGATGGTTAGGCGTTCTGTATCCGCCACGGTTCAAGCCTGGATTTACACATGTATCCTCGAGCGTTCTTCTTCTGCGGCCCAACTGAATGCGCTTCAAGCCCGAGTTTGTGTGTCATGCGAAATCCTTGTGTTTGAAACGTGAGCTTACTGAACTGGGTTAACTCGGTCCTTGGGACAGTGGCTTGACTATTGGGGCTTAATTAATTAATTCCTCGACCTGAGAGTGGTCTGACTTTTCTTTGAGACATTCAAGGTTCCCTTCTTCGCTTCAAGGACTGAGAATTTTCCCTCTGAATTAGAATACAATGGCGAAGAAAGGGTATAATATGAGTGCAAGATCGCCATCCCTTCATCGCCATCCCTTCATCGCCATCCCCGCGTCATGGCCAGCAATACTCCCTCTAGCACTGGGGCTGCCACTCCCCACCAACGCCGTTTCGTTGTGTGCGGCTGGGCTTCTTGCAACACCCTGCTGTCTGGCTCACGCATCCGGCGCTGCTCAGGATGCCAAATGCGCGCCTATTGTGTATGTTTTTTTATTTTTATTTTTTCGGAATCGTACTGACCCTCTGATAGTCAGTTGACTGCCAGAGACTCGACAGGCCAAATCATTCTGCAGCCTGCGGCAACCATGCCACATTCAACGAAACCGAGACCGATCTCATCATCAAGGCCTATGATCGCAAACACGCCACGAAACTGCTTGCACATGCCACAGGGATCTTGGCAGGCGGCCAGAGCCTCATCCGTTCTAACCTCCCGGCTGCCCAGCGCAATCTTCAATCGCTGGTTTCCATTGTCATGCTGCTCGTCACTCTTCGCCGCGTCACTGACGGAGGGGATTTGAGGCACAACCATGCCCGCTTCATCAGCGCGCACCTGGAGGACGTCTCGATCATCCCACATGCAAGACTCCAGTGCATTCTCGAGCGCGTCAACAATCAGAATCGCCCATTCACCATGATTCTCGCCTACACCTTGGAGAACGACGCGAACGATGTTCATCGGCTGCGGATGCCCATTACCACCATCACCCATCGTGTATCATGGATCCGTCACCGCTATTTCACTGAGCTTCCCCTCCCCAGGCTCATTACAGAGCTCGCTCAGGCTGAGCGGCGTTATCGTCAAGAGGCAGGTTTGCCTCATTAGGTAAAATCAAAAGTGAAGAACGTATAAGACTCGAGCTTGAAACAGAAAAATTGCAGAGGGTCATGCCCCGATTTTGAATCTTGTCTTACAGCACAGCTTTCCCGATGAACATCAACGCCATTGGTATTCCAGTAATTTTTATTTCGTCGAAATCATAACATTTTTTTCATCCCTGACTTTCGGGATTGTCGATGGTCCAAGGGATTGTCGATGGTCCAAGCGCTTCCATTTACATACGGTTATTATCGCCCAACTTCAATTGAATATACTGCTGTCTTCTCCAGAACAAAGCCCGGGGCGATAAATTATAGAACTAGAAAGTTGGGATCAGACTCACCTATATCTTTTAGCTCTTTGAAAGAGATGATGAGTACTATACACCGCTGTCGCTTTTTGCTGCCCTCGCCTTCGTCCGTCGTGGCAACGTCGTGGACATCTTCACTCTACACGGTAGCAAGTATGTAGTTGCCATTTGTTACATATTTAAAAATCAGGACCAATGAGGAAGGCACTCCCAGACGAGGTACCATCTTGACAAAATTCGAATTAGATCGTGTTGAATAAATTAATGATGGAGAACTTACTCGTATTTGACCTTATTTATACAAGACAGGATCTAGGAAGTAGGAGACGGGATCTTCTGGGTTTTTGATATCGTTTCGCCGCCCACTCGAAGCCACTCAGATTGGTCTTTGTGCTCTTGATACCTAGAATGCTTGTCGGTTACTCTAGGAATCGTAGAAGCCAGGTTGCGGCGTCCCATGGCTTTGGCGAGATCTACAATAGCCCGCCGAAAAAACGAAAACATCGACAAAAAACGAAAACCATCACGGTCAATTCATCGTTCCCAGATGCCAAGCGCCGTCGGTTGAAAGAGGAAATGGAACAAATTTTGCGAGGTCAACCCGTGCCGCAACCAGGTTCCAGTACAATGCCCGAACGAATCATTGCGGCATGCGGTACAGAGAAATATATCGACTTGAGAGGAATTGGAGACAAAGGACCAACGGTTGAGGTTTCCGGTGTATGCGATGTCTCACCATTGGATACCAAGGGGCAGGATACCCAGAGGCAGGATACCAAGGGGCAGGGTGCAAGGCCAAAAAGGAAAAAGCGTTCTGTTCCGAATCACGCCGACACCACCCTCCATAATAATTGGAACGCGCTGCTCCCTACCCTTGTCGATCATTATCTACAATATGTGACACATACGATGGGACAAGAAGCCCCCATCGTAACAGGAGACCTCAGCAGCTTGGAATCTTGTCAAAAACAACACTGCGTGACCAAGAAATCCAGTGTCTTGTGCCTTTATACGCATAGTTTGTTCTAACCACCCTGATGCTTGGTTTGCCCTTCACTGACATGGACTCAACAGCATTTGTCAGGATCTCAGTGACAGGGTGTGAATGTCAGACAATTGCCCAAACCCTTGTGAAAAATGGACTGTTTCCTACATCTCCAACTGACCAAGCACGTATGGCTGTTTCCATTGCCCTATTGGATTTTAATGCTGCAGTTTTCGAACGAGCATTTGATGCAACGAATGCGATCGCAGCTGCTCTCTATTCGCACTATAGAAAGAGAGGGTTCTACCTACTGAATGAAAAGGTATATCACTAATCTGAGAACTTCCAACATCCTTATTCATATATTTACTTACTCACATTGTTTCAGTCTCAGATGTTTAAGGAACCCTTTCGTCGTGGTTTTGGGTATGCGTCTCAATGGATGGACTGCCTACGAGTCCTTGTAGAAAATCGAGTTGATCACGCCTTAAAAACATCTGACGCCATCTTCAAGACTCGGGATTCACTGTCACCGACCACCCCTTCTTACACCGTGCCCTCACAGATGGTACCGTACCAGGGCTCGACACATCCAGACACAGCACAATACCAGACTACTGCCCCTCCCTCTCAGATTGTACCTATATTACCCTCCCGGGTCTCTTGTTCCCCGATGCCATCATACCTACAGGTATCGCCATTTCCAACCACGCACCCCTACATCTTATCACAAACAGTGCCATACCAGAACCCGATCCCACATTCCCAGCCAGTGGCACCATACCAGATCACAACTCCGCCCTCCGAGTTTCTTCCTTTCCAGGCAGCGCCTTACCAAATTGTTACCCCTCCATTCTGGATATCACCATACCGGCAGGTGCCAACTATTCTTTCCTCCCTGGAAATCCAACACACGAGTAACATGCCCTCTTTTGTAACTCCACACCAGAACCCACACTTCCAGATAGCATATCAAAGCTTACCTAAGTCTTATCAGGCCCCTCTTTCTCAGACTGCATCGCTACAGAACTACAACCATCCTCCATTACTGCGTTCGCAGCAGAATCTCCCACAGGTTCTCACTGTTGCCGATCCACAGCCCCAGATTGAGCCCCAGAAATCCCAGCATGAACGCCGCAGTGCACCGTCCAAAAATTTTCAGCATCCCTCCCCTGCTCAAAGACTTCCACCATTACCAATACCAGATCAGGGGACTCAAGCAATGCCAGAGAATCGCTCAGAGTGTGCATGAACCTTGCGTCAATTGTGTCCAGCTTGCTTTGGGGGAACCAAATTTGGGCGATCGCTGTCTGAGTAGGTGCACCGGCTCTCATATCACCAATACAAGGACTCATGACGGCTGTAGGGGCGGAGATTTTCAAGTTTCGACTGACGGAAACTTTCATCATCGCCATGCCCGTTCTGGTGGGCAGGGCATACCGTTCCATTCTCCGAGGCACATAATACCAAAATCATTTGTTGATCAGGTGGGTATTCGCATTGAAGCGGCCCGGAAATCTCCCCCACGTAAACGAACTTCCAAAGTCCCAGACTCTGCGGTTGATGATTGCGAAAAATCTCATGAAGCTGCCAGCGAAGAAAAATCGTTCAGTGATCCTGTTTTTGATGAGAAAGGATTGATGTCGCTCGTCTGTCGTCACGATATCCCCCTGTTTTTTGCATCAATCGACACACCCGGCGAACAACAAAAGTACTCTATCGCATTGCTGCTTTATTTCTTTACCCTGATACCAGAGTCGTCCACTGTCACGCATCTATATGATATTAATTGTGTTTTGCACAGAAGCCTCCAACTTGTATGTGATCCAATTTCCGTTCTCAAGATGTACAACTGAAAAGTATACCTATCTGTAGTTTGATATCCTCCCACAATCTATTGTGGACAGGATCCTCTTTGTAACAACAGCAATGCACGCATATGCCCATCAATGGTCTTGCCAGCTTGTTTATAATCCACGATTATGCGAAGGCCTCGGACTTACCGATGGAGAAGGGGTTGAACGAACCTGGTCAAAGTTGTACAAATTAATACCAATTGTGCGGAGGTCCTCCGTAAGTCAGCTATTAATTACATCGTACCGCTTCGATCTCATACTATGTGTAAAATGTTAGGCAGCACGCCGTATCTGGATAACTGATCGTCAGCTCAGTGCGATTGCCTTTGACCTTAGGGATGACCTCGGTGATTGGATACTCCATCGTCAGAAACATGGTATCGATACCAAGTCAGCAGAGTCAAAAGCTATTCTCGCAGATTGTAAGTTGTCAGTCACCGAGTTGCGGGAACAATGGAGTCTCCAGAAAGAAGAACAGCTATCTATTCGTACACGTGGGTCACGTATCTGAATCTCAACTACATATATTGATGAATGATACCCAGATGCCCCAGCAAGGATAAAGAAAGAACTGGACTCGGTACTGGCTCTCCAACATCAACTGGAAGATGTTGAAACAACTATCAAAACAACTAAAAAATCTCTTGGGAGCGCGTCAGCATCGGCCAGTAGTCTTGCATTGAGTGACCTCCAAAAGCTTCATCAAGACCTCTCTGACAAGGCGGAAGCCTTATACGTGTCCTTAAACTTTGAAGACTTTCCCGATTTGAAAGGCGTTAAACCTGAATTTGTCCGTTATCTCCTGCTGGCTCGCAACCTCAAAATCAATATCAGAAAGCGCGCTATTGGGAGCTTTTTTGAGTTGGATCGACTTGATCAAGCAGTCGGTGGAAAAGATCAACCCCTTGGTGAGCCGCTCTATAAATGATGGTCCGGGACTCTGCTGATTTCATGATAGGTACAAAGCTGCATCAACAGACTCGAAAAGCCATCGCAAAACGCAAACCGGGTCTGATGAGTGCTATCAAAAAGTTCAATCAATATTGTGAAAGGCTGACCGCAATGTATAATCCCGATTGGAACATCCCTCTTCCTTCTCCGCTCCCTGTTACATTAGACCAACTACGCGCTGAAAATTCGTCTTTGATGGATGATGTTTGTATCACCCCCTCAGAGACTAAACCACCGCCTTGGCTTGATGATAAGGATGTTCGACTCGGGATACGTGCTATGCTCAAGTTGGACAGATGTATCGAAGAGCAACGTCGAATTGGGCTCGAGGCGGATAATCTCTGTGAATGGTTTGGACGAGAGCTTGGTGCAGTAGAATTGGCGCTTCGAACACCGGCTTGTAAGCTTTTCGTGTCAACTTTTTATGACATATTCTAGCTAATCTGGGACCATAGACAACCAACTATCAACGCTGCTGACACAACATCGTGATCATTTGCTCAACCTCAAATCGCGTTGGGCAAACCATTTAGTGTCGCCTCAAAGATTCGAGGCCCACGTTGACATCGCAAAAAAATTCGCGTCTGAATATACTGGATGTCAAGAGCCACCGGTCTATAGATGGTCTCACATCACCAATGAGACAGAAGATCTTGAAGGAGGTGTTGATGGCGACTCTGTTCTTGAGGACCTACCCCAACAAGCCAGGCTCCGTAGTAAGAAGGAAGCGGATGACGATGACCTGGTCTTACTTGACCCATGTTTCTTTCAAGACCATGAAGAATCCGACGATACCTCCGGGATTGACTACATTGATGGAGCAATGTCCTTGTTGTGGGAACTACCGGCATGTCCTTGGTCATTCAGTTTCAATTTAACTTCTAATTCCTCGACCTTTAGCTGAATCCTAGGCCAGATGACGAACTGGCACATTTTATCACAAATATTGCTGTTCCAAGCTCTCCCAGCCCGCCTCAGACTAAATGGCGGTATGGCTCCCATGAATTTGAAGCCAAAGAGATGCAAATCTTAGGCTCCTCAAAGAGTCGCCTGAATGACATCTGTATGAATGGCCTCGCTTGTTTACTCCGGGCCATATTCTCCGCGGATGACCGTTATCATCATCTCGCAAAAGACATCGCATTGTTTAACACTCATGATCTGACAAGAGTTCGGTGCAAAGCACGCGATGCTGAACTCTGGAAACACACCCAATCAACCGAATTCTGGATAAAAAATATCTGGATAGTTCCCATTCACAGAGCTCGTGAACAGCATTGGGCACTGGCAGTCATCTACACTCATCGGCATGAGGTTCACCTCTATGATAGCCTAGCAGGGGAGAAGGATTCCTGGAATGAGGATGTGCAGGTGTGCCTGTTTTCGTTGTTTTTGATTTTTTGATGTCATTTGGTGACGCAATGCCTCAGAATATTTCCATTTTCATTTCTAGGTTGATAGAGTTATCACATCGTCATGGACATGGGATGTCTATTGATTCAACAGGTTGGAAGGCCAGACCTCTAGTTGTGATTTTTTTTTTTTTTCCTCGCAGATGGTCGAACTGATTTTAAGTAGTCACAGGCTCTTCAAAATAATGCCCACGACTGTGGGCTTTGGGTCCTTGCCTGGATCTCAGTAATTTTACGTGGCAAACATATTTTATGTTCGGACATAACTGAAAGGACCATGCCGGCTTGGAGAAACTTCTTGGAGGGCATAATAAAAAACCACGCGGTTCCCGTTATACCATGACATTGTTGACTGTTGACCTGTATTGAGTCACATCTACTCTCTGTGTCAGTAATCAAGTCGTTAGCATCTCATGATCAGGCACAGCCTCTCCAACTTTCGCAACTTGAAGGATGTCCCCAAGATAATCTTAAGGGTACTGAGCTTGCAGGTGCTGGGCAGGAGGGTTACAGTCGCAGATACTTGAATACAATAAAATAACTGTTTGGATAAACAGTCCTCGGTCGTACTCAAACTTCCGGCGTTGGTAGGGATCTTTTGATTTACGAGAGTCACCGCTCTTCTTATCTTTTCATCATCTTAGTATGTGTAAGAGTTATCAGCCGAACAACGAGAGGTCCTTGCCGCAAGGCATCGTCAAGCACGGGCGAGATACCGCGAGAAACACCATGAAGTACTCAACATCCGTCCATGGGAGTACCGGTTAGTCGCTATAAAATCATGTTCAATGCATCTCTGAAACCCTTCATCGGCAATTAAAGGAAAAGAAGACAGGCTATATTAGATGATGAAGAAGAGTATCAGAGGTTAATGTCTCTGGATGAAAATGAACCGGAAGCTGCTATGTAATAGATGTTGAATAGACACCTCAATTTTTATACCCGTCAAATTGTCTGAGCAGAATCAACTCTTTATTAATCTTATTGGAGTTTGATGAAATCTGAGAAAGAAAATTTGTATTTGAGCACGGCCTAAAAAGGTCTATCTTAATGATGTAAATATCACCCTTTTAGTCGACCAACTTCGACGAAGACGCCATGTTCTCAAGAGAAGTGACATTCTCAACAACAATTAGGAGTTGGTCAAGTCTGAATTTTGAAAGGGGTTCCCACCTTGGGGGATGCGACGCCGGCACCAAAAGACGGCAATAATATATTCATCTTATATTGCATTTTTCTGACTATGATGCGACAATATGTATGTACGAGACGCCAGCGGAGAGGGTACTTAATCGAGGTATATAGAAAATGGGCGAGGTTCGTCGCAGCGGATTGCCCTCGAGGTCACTTCTGCCACTTAACATCGAGCCCCTCGAAGTATATCTTATCATGGGGTGTATGCTCCCTGTCTTTATGACCTAGAAGCGATTCCCGTCATGATTGAATCAATATACATTTTTGGTGGTACTCACTCCTCATTGGCATCACGTAATTCTTCTTGACGAAGCTGTAGTCCTCATCCAGATCGACGATTAAACTTCCGATTGGGCCACCGTCTATCTCCTGTACATAATCGCGAACCTCTTGCCATTCGTCGAAGGGATCCAACATCTCTGTCTCGATCTGCTTCTTGTACTGTAACGGCAAGCGAGACGGACTGTTAGCACGAGATGCCATGTCCATATACAGGCCAACTTGGCTGATCATGTGTCCTATGAATGGTACGAAGACACATCCGTACAAGGTGCATTTAGGAAAGTCTTCCACAAGTGCGATGTCGTAGCTATTGAAAGTCCATTGCAATAGCGACCTGGCGACCTTTTTCATATACGCACACTTCCGACGGTTGAAGGCTGGCATCGCATTGACACAATATTTGGTCTGTATCTCGAT
>JAIFHD010000995.1:0-15074 GCA_019721455.1 Psilocybe mexicana
GGCCGACAGTGGGACGGCCGACATGGCTGTTGACAGTGTCATGGCTGACAAGGGACCAGGTGAAGGTGCAGAGTCGGACCCTTCAGCCGAGTTGCCAGATGAAAACATCTACGACTTGCGCCTCAGCGGCTCCTTCGAATGGGAAGAACGCAACGTGAAGGACTTCCTCGAACTCGCTTTTGGTTGGGTGCCTCGTCAACAGCCAGGGTCTGTCGAAAATGAGGTCGATGAAAAAAAATGGGTCTCGATGCTGAGGAGCATGGGCTACCTGCCAGAAAACAATGCCTTGGAACCGCATCTCCGGCAGCAGGCACTGGATTTTTACTCGACAATGTCACAGAAACTGAACGATGGCGACACCTTCATTCCCTGCGACACGTATGACCTGGATCCTGAATCACACAAGTCGGCAGAGAAAAGATTGGCCTACAGGGAAGTGTATCGACCCAGCCCCAATCTGTATGTTTTCTCTTATCCTAGGGCAAACTCTGTACTATGGGATGTCGGTGTTGAATCACCTGAGATGGCACTTTTTTGTATGCGGTACTTGGCCGCCGATACCGAGAACCGCACGGTGCTGGACCTCGCCCGTGAACTCGCCTGCCGGGGGATGAGGTTCCGCACCTTGCAGGGCCTGACGCTTAGCAACCGTATGCCGGTGGTCCACACCTTCAAACAACCATACGAGCCGAAGACCTTCCGTGAAAAAGGGTACAAATTCACCCAGGACGATTTTGAATCCTGGGTGATCCAGGCCCAGGATCTCCTCTTCTTTCGACGAAGTCGAGCGGCCTTGACCAGAGGAGGGATTGTTGCTCGTATTGCACGACAATTCCTGGATCTGGATTGTGTTCTAGAGGGGCCTTCTTGGGAGGTGATAAAATGTAAGGTTGGTTTCATGGGTAAAAGTGCAACGGACCTCGAGGTTTTGGCAGACGATGAGATGACCGAGGATGATCTCGCGAGGTTGAGCGGTGCATATGCCCTCCACGATGGTGAGATATCTTGTCTTCTTGACCGACATTTGACTAATGTTTCTGGGTGTCTGTAGACGAGCGAAAGCGCCACACCGTCAAGTACTGGTTCCCACCACAGTCGGTGTGGGATAATATTTTCACCGCCTATGCCTCTCTCGAGTGGACGGAACTCAACGAACAATGGTTTACACGCCTGTGGAAGGAATACCAAACTGGGGGAAAAGCTCAACCCAAAACCAGCGAGCAGTGGTACAGTGCCCTGCGTGGAACGTCAACATTCCGAGCCTTTAAGATCCGCAACAGGGATTCCGCGCAGGTGTTCTGTGACAAACACATCCCTGCAAAATTGCCAATGCCCCCCTCCTTGTTAAATCGAATTTCGCAATAGAGCGCCACACATCTGGTATGTTTTTCAAACAAAAGTTTTTCATGAACGTATTAATGGATCTCGTGTTAGGTGTCTCCTCGCCGCCTCCACTGTTTTGTTGTCTTCTTTCGTGCTTGCGTCTTGAATCCCGCGATCTTTCTCGTCTCAGGTGTTTCTTGGTGAGTCGTCTAGTATGAATAGTGACCCCGATTTATTGATCATATCGAGTGACCTTTAGTTCGTTTCTTCAGTTTCTTGGTGGATAAGATGCGGTGTTGTAAGTCTTTCCCTGTGTTTTCCTTGATATGACAAAACTAATGATGGCTCGATAGAAATTTCATGTTGCTCGAGAACAAAATGTAATATATATATATTGCTAAATGGAACCTGTTTTTCCTTTTGTGATGCGTGTAGACCAACGAGGTATAACTCGAGGCGTTAGAATTATGTATCTTTTTTTTCTGTTTGGGAACAGGATTGCAAACCGAGAAAGCGGCAGTGCAAACCTCAAACGTTGAGTTCTGAGGTGGTTTGAAGGGATAACGACGAAACGCAGGCGAACGTCGACACTTGAAGGCGTCACTTGAAGGCGTGGAACGTTTCGCTCTCGACTTCGCGGGTCGTTCGATCAATATCAATACACAGCAGAAAAAAATGTTCGACGGTTGAACCGCGAAAACGCCCGGTCGAACAGGTTTTCGCGTTCGGCTGTCGAACGCCTGGGTTGAACGCTGAGGGTTGAAAGTTGAGGGTTACGACATTGATGATCGGTACGTGCTTCGAGTCTGTAGATTGAGGAGCGAGCGCTGACGCGTTGGACGATAGCTCGCGAACATCTCGAGTCGAACGCACTGGTCTCGTGTGTTCGACGGTTGATTCTCGAAAAGTAGAACGTGAAACAACGTGTCAAACGCGAAACGTTTTTTCACGGAACCGGCTGGCGAACGCACTGGGCTCGTGCGTTCGACGGTTGAATCACAAAGCGGAACGCGAAACTTTCTTTCGCGTTCGCCAGGCGAACGAACTGGGCGAGACAAGGCGACGGGCGTGAAAGTGTCATTCGAACGAGTCGAACGCGAAGGATTCGCGAACAACGTCTCAAGTTGAAACTTTTTTTAACGCTCGCCTGGCGAACGTACTGGGCGAGACAGGGCAACGGGTGTGAAAGTGTCATTCGAAGGTGGTCTCAAATCGCGTTCGAAATGGCCGAACAAAAATGTTCGTATAATCATTTCTCGCGGTGTTGAACTTCTTGTTTATCTACCACCACCACCACTTCCACCAACAACCACTTCCACTACTACCCCTTCATATAGGCTACCTCTTCTTCATCCACCTCCAGTTGTTTATCCACAACCACCAACACCACATCCACTTCTTCAACCACCAACACCACCACCTCTCCTTCAACCACCACCACCTCTCCTTCAACCACCACCACCACCACCTATTCTCCTTCAACCTCGACTGAAGTTCGATTATCGACTTCACTCGCGGTTCCAGGCAAAACGAAGAAAACCGAACCAACCGACTCAGTTGGATCATCCATGCCGCGCGGACGTCGACTTCCGTCGTCATCATCTACCAGCTCCACCTCTCCTCGTTCATCCACCACTGAAGTTCGATTATCGACTTCACTGGTAGTTCGAGGCAAAACGACGACAACAATCATGGATTCCGCGGTTGGGAGGTCGGATTCGTGGGGCATGAAAGGAGAAGTGGAGGAACCGGAGGCGGTCGTCGAACGGTTCAACGACACCCCTCGTCATGTTTCGAAACGCCTCGGGATCGCGTATCATTTATTCGTCCTGGAGGACGCCGCGGGATCGGTTTTGTACGCGCCGTTCGCTTTCGAAAGGGCGATGCGTCGGGCAATGGGAATGGAGACAATCGAGGTGGAGATACGGGCAGCGATGGGACACTATGGAGGGTCTGGCGTTATTGTCATCGGAACGAGGTACGTCGTTCGGCGCCTGGCACTCGTCGTTAACTGACCGTTTTTTTTGTCAATAGGATCGTGTTATCACCGTCGAAGACGTGCGCAGAGGACCATTACACTGCGCGTGTGTTCGCTCGGACATCTGACGGTCGGGGAGCGTATCTCGGAGGACTTCACGGCTTTCCAGCTGTGTCGCCGATGGCCCCAACGTTCGCCAGGCGTTCATCGAAGAAGGCCCGAGATTGGAATCGACGTACATTCGATGATATGCTGGTGCGTATCATACCGGTTCGACAGGCGGTCGGCGAACAACGCCCGAGCATGGCATCCTCGTACGTTCGTTGATATGTTCATCCTTTTTTGAAGTCCCTCGTGAGCATCATTTCTTTCGTTTTCAAACATTGATACTAAAATATTCCATATAAGATGTGATATTACTCTTGTATTCGTTCGGTTCCACCGTCCACCGAGTTTCTTGGAGCGAACAAGCGCGCTAACGATCTTGGTACAGAAAAAGACGTGTCATGTTGCTACTACATTTGGCAAGTGCCTGGCATGACACCTCGCATCACCTCGATTGAAAAAAACACAGCCTCCCATCACGCCTCATCACGCCTCGCCTCGTTTCACCTCGACCTCGTTAGCAACACTACTCCAGATCCAATTTTGGTCTGTGTGGAATCATTGACTCAGTAATGTTGAAAACTTCGATGGCATACTGAAAGCACCATAATCAGGAATGTAGAATCAAATGATAGGACTTTAAGCTTTACCTTCCAAGTTTTCATGTCAAATTCAAACACCACCTGCCTTTTAGTCAAGCCCTTCTCGTACTGATCCTCGGTGGGTGCCTCACAGAGATCTCAAAGATAGATTATTATAAGCGTAGAAGGTTGAAATGCCTGGCTCACAAATCATAGGTTCTCCATCAATTGTCTCCAATGCAAGAGTTCCTTCTCGAAACAGGAATGTCAGGTAGAAAAGGTTTTCAACAGATTGGCCGAAACTATTTGGGTTGATAAAGAACTTGAACATGTTGACCGGTTCCGTGACTTTCTCTTCAAGAAGTTTGCGGATCTGAGGGAATCAGTAGCCAAATAAAATGCACTGTTTACTTAACGCAAAACGGAATTAAACATACAAAGGCGACATTGGCTGAAGTCTCGTTATCGGACTTTGTGATTTCCCCTCCTGGGATCTCTTGGGGTTTGGAAAAGTCTCCGTCATTCTTTTCAAGTATTTTCCGTGTTGCTTTCTTCCTTTTTTGCGGCTGCTCAGCAGAGATTGGTCCTAGCCTATATCCATTGTCAGACAGTTGTGAGAGTTAGAGTAGCCAGGGAATAACTGAGAAGGCTCATACATGAAATTTGGGAGAGGCGCTCTCCTACTAATCGACATCGCCTTTCGACCAATGCGTTCCCAATCAAGAGATGGGAGAGTTTCTTGGGCTATCTCTTCTTTAGGATCGTTGCAGAGGGCACGGGGCTCAGTCTCCAAGCGGTTAGGAGAATCTTCTCCACCCATGTACCGAACAAGTTTAGATACGAACTCGTCAGGATCAAAAGCACCTGGCCATGTCTTCAACTCCCGTGCTTTTTGAGTACTCATGCTTGAAGTTATGACTAGGATATTTGAGTCCAGAATAGCTTCCTGAGGAGATTTGACTGTGTGGATTGCGCATTAGCATATATGTCTCCATATTTTTTGGTGGGTAGAACCTTGGTGGAATAGCTTGTCGGCTTCTTTAACTTGAGCAAGTATTTCATCTGCTGCCACCTCGCTTGGGTTTCGTTCATGAGCTGTATAGGAACTGTTTGTATCATTGTATTGAACTTCGGTCAAGTGAAGATCATGCCTTTTATCTTTTCCGTCAGGGAGCGGTAGCTTCGACGAATAACGCGTTTCTCCTCAGGCTCCTGGTCTGGGTCAAAGACCATGCCTGAAAAGGGAAAATTTCAGAATACAGATCATGGAGGGTTCAAAAGATGGGTTTACCGTTGGAGAAATTCGATTTTTCGTTAGACATCTGGGCTGATGTGAGTGAAAGAAACTTGAAAGGAGTTGGGTGTAATAAGTCTTGGATGTCGTCACTGGTGAAATATCACATTTCCTGGCTGGGTCCTTCAAGCTTCACGGGGGTAAGTGTCATCTAAACGCGGTGCTTCATCAAAGGTTTGATATCCAGAGGGCTTCCGTGGATCCATTCAGGAAGGTTGGAGGGATCGCCACAACGTTCCCGCAGCAAACCAATGTACGGTTGGCGATTTTGGTCGGGTCTATTTTAAGTCTCAACCTGCCGATTTCCTGTGGCTCTGCGGATAAGTGCTCAATACCCGTACGGAAATGAAGGGGCGGTGGATAAGATTTTTTTTTCCGGACTCCGGACTCCGTAGGATAAATGCACAGCCTATCGGAAACAGCCGCTTGTTCAACCTTAAAAAAACCTTGTTGAACTTTGGTTGAACTTCTCTCTTTGACTGGGTTCGTGCGCCTTCGTCACGTTGTCTGCCTCCTTCTCATCTTCCTGTGGATCACTCTGAACCCCAGAAATTAGATTCACCGTCCACACTCTTTGATTTTCCTGTCGGTATGGATAAAACGACGTCCAGGTCGTCGACATTGGACGCTTCTCATGGAGAGAGCGGAGTGACAGAAATTGTCAAAACGGATGACCTCCGAGTCCTCAACATCAATGAAGTGAGTATCGTGTTTTACTTTTGTGCTGTTCTAACGACAAAAAGCAGAAATTATCTGCAGTAAAAGCACGCATCAACAATACACTGAAGCTTGAGAAGGAGGTCGTTTCTGAGATAACACGATTGCGTCGACAATTCAAAAACGACAGAAAAGAGGTGCGTGTACATTTCTGGAAAACAATTGTTGCTTCGACTCATATAATGGATGATATAGCTTCGCAGAAAAATTGAAGAATCCTTCAATTGTCTTCTTTGTTCTCGTGTTATGTTCAATCCTTATACGTATGTCCCTTTCAAGTTTGCATCCGACACTTAATCGATCCATCTGTATTTAGACTTCATGTTTGTGGTCATTCTCTTTGTGCCACGTGTCTTCTACAGGCATTCAAAGAAGAGAAAGCAACCTTCGAGGATGATACTGCTTTCTATCCAAGTAAACTCTTCAGCAAGATCATCGCAGACCTGGATGGGGAACAGGAAATGTTGAACGGTCATCAACAGTTGACTACCGTATTCCATCCTTCTCGTTTCATGAAGCCCTATACGTGTCCCGTTTGCGACACCTCAGTCTATATACGCCCTACTTTAAACTTCTCTCTGAAGTCTGTTGTAACCGCCATCCACGGAGACTGTCGTACACCTGAAGCTGACATCTGGGACCCATACTTTGTGCGCCCATTCGCGTACGACGAAAATTGAATTTCTTGTGGCCAATCCTTTTATAATTCTTGTCTGTCACTCCCTTTTTTGTCATCGATAAAGTACCGCAGATTTTAGGGATTTTACTGTAGGTTCGGGATCCTGAATACGATCAATGTATCTAACAAATGGGATCACGTGATTGATAACGTCGGCGCTTCAACTTCAAGTTCGAACTTCTGAATTCCATCTGAAATCCAACTTGAACCGCTCACATCGAAATATCTGTCCATGGAACCAACTAACGGTGAGTTTGTTCGTTCCAACTAAACGACACCAGGCTGACTGTTTGTGCAGATAGCGATCAGGTCATAGACGTGACAACTGACGACGAGTCCGTATACACGCCAATTCACGTTTCCTTGCCAGAGTTGGAGTTCAAAACCAGGGTACCATACTAGTTACTACCAGGAAGCTATGATCGGATGCTGACTTGTTACATTTCACAGCGACTCAAAAGTAAACAACAAAAACTCCGGGAAATTGAGACTAAACTCGCGAAACGCGAGGCATTGCTTGAACGGGTGCGTCAACACACGGAAACGAAGGTACGGTGTCTTGGCGCTGTGGAATCCCTTCGTTCTTACATTTTTGCTAGATTACAGATGTTGTTGAGGATATCCTCACATGTCCAGTCTGCCAGAGTGTTATGTTCGACCCTTACATGTGAGTTCTTAAAGTTTCCTTCATTGTGGATCATGGCAGAACATTTGGTTCCAGTCTACAGGAGTGTGGCCATACCTTTTGCTACAACTGTCTCCAGGAGTGGTTTCATTATCAAAAGAGCATTTTTGTCCCAGATGCTTTGGAGGAGCAAAACCGCGAGGAAGTGGTGGAGAATATCGTCACCGCTCTGATCAATGAATGTCTCACAGAAATGCGACCAACGGAAATCGCCCGTGTTTTGCATCCGTCCCAGTTTGCCAAGCCCATCTATAGATGCTGTACTTGCCGTGCTGCAGTGGTTGTCCGTCCGACTGAAAACACTGTTTTGGGAGAGATTGTTGACGCCCTCCATGGACGTGTTCCAAAAGACGAAGATGGACCCAATCCATGGAATGAGCTTTTTCCCTGCATTCTGGATTCGCGGTCAATCGCACGTTAGAAACCTAGACCTTTGGAGCCTTGTGCCTGGTATGTGACCACCGTATGATTTTCAGCGTCATTCAACTTATTAGTATCAGCGGAAATGAAGATGACAGGATCGGGTATAATTAAACAGAAGTCTTGTCCGTTTTGTTGACTACCGCTGGTAGAACATCGTTAATAACACACAATCCTCTATGCACTTCGTCCCGAGTGTTGTAGTCGCGAGGACGAGAAAATGAAATAGACGCGCTGGAATTGCGCTGGAAAATGCCCAAGGCACATGACTACCCATAAACACTTCCGAGGCACACCCACCGGAAGACAAAACAGCAAGATATGCTCGAGGCCCTGAGCAACTTCAGGGTTCTCCAATTTTGTCGGTGATGAGAAGAGCTCGGTAATGTTTCGGGTCAAAGCGGGGAGGGGATCGGCAACATATAGGGTTTCCTGTAGCCTTAATGCGGCGAGGGCACAGACATGGTCATCGAGGTTATGACTGCGTGCCAGTGAAAAAAGGTTAACAAGGATTTTTTTTTTTGGTGGAACCATATGACCTACGACGCTTGACAAAGTCATACTCGTAGATCGGTTGATTCTGACGGAGATTCGCTCTCCGTGTGGTTAACAAGAATTTCGGTTCGTAACTCGTCGGAAGGTGGTTCGGAAACCACATCAGTTGGCACAGGGAAGTGATGGTACAAAACGGCGTCGGTCCAGTCGTCGTGTACGTGTTAAATACAAGCACAACTCTTCAAGGGCTGCATATGCACCTGTACGAGTGGCTCGACGTGCTTTATGCCGACGTTGCCTGGGGAATAATTTATGGCCGGCCGCATCCCCTATAAGGCCAAAAGGGAGAAGAAAGCCTGGGATCTACCCATAGAATTAGATTTTGTTGTGAATTGCCGACTTTTGCAATGCTTACTACACGGAGAAGATCATAGATCGGCGTTCGGAATGGAGAGTTAGGATTTAGAATGGGGCGCTCGCTGCATCCCACATATAAGAGTATCGTGACAGATACCAAGGCTGTTACAACAAAAGCGATTTGGCTGTCATCTTGAAAAATTAAGATAACAAGGCCTGCAAAGAAGAGATAGAATCCGATGTGGAGGGTGGTAGGAAGCGCAAAAATGACCTTTCGCAGATGGGGATCACTACAGGCCGGAGTACAGCAGGAGCAGAAGCAGAGGAAGAGGAAGAGGAAGAGGAAACACAGGAAGGAAAGAAAATGAAGGAAGAGACGAAGCGAACGGAGTGGAGAGAGAGACGAGAGGAGGAAGCAGAGGAGGAAACTCAGGAGGGACACAGAGGGACAGAAGCACACAAAGCAGAGGAAGGAACGAAGAGAGGAGAAGCGGAGGAGACAGCACAGGCAAAAATGCAGGAGGACCAGGGCTCTCACAGAGGAAAATCCCAGCGAGCTGGTCAAGATCGAGGGCGAACACAATCGGAGGAGCAGGGCAAGAGAAGCAGCGAGAGACAGCCACACGAGCACCCCCAACCACCCAATGAATGCGAACCAACAACAGGACGACGAGCTGAAAATCTGGCAACAGAATGAGAGAAAGTCGAACACGGCCCAACAAGCCACCCTCCTCTCTGTCCACAAAGACATTGACATCATATGTCTGCAGGAACCCGCCATAAACCACAATGGATGCACAGTAGCAACACCGGGATGGATAACAATATACCCCACAAACCACAAAGCCGAGAACAGCAAAACAAGATCGGTTATCCTCGTCAACAGCCGACTGTCGACAAATACGTGGACGCAAATAGACGTGGAGTCAGAAGACATAACAGCGATACAAATCAGCAACGAAAAAGCACAGCTCAAGATTTACAACATCTACAATGACTGTGAACACCAGAACACGATAGCGACGATGGAAAAACACATGGAGGAGAGAAGGAGGAAGGAGAGGAGAGAGCAGGGGGAGGAAAGGGAAGAAAGAGGGAGAGAAGAGCGAGTTGTGGCGGATGTGTGGGTAGGGGACTTTAACCGTCACCACCCAATGTGGGAGAGTGGAGAGAACGAGAGGTTGCTGCAGAGAAGAGACCTCGAGTATGCGGAGCCGCTACTGAACCTCCTAACAGACAACGACATGGCGATGGCGCTACCGAGGGACATTCCGACAATCGTAAACTCGAGGGGAAACAGAACGAGGCCAGACAACGTCTTCGTGTCAGAAACAATCGAAGAATGGGTGATAGAATGCAAAACAATGGAGGACCACAGACCACCGAAGGCGGACCACTTCCCCATCCTCACGACAATCTCATACCCAGCACATAAACAGGAAAAGGAAGAAGGTTGGGACTTCAGGGGAGTGGAGTGGGACAAGTTCAGGGAAACATTAGAGGAGAAGATGGAAGAGATAGGAGAAGCGAAGAGGATTGAGAGCGAGGAAGAGATGGAGAAAGCCCTAGATGACCTCGAGGATGCAATCAAGTCAACAATGAGGCACCGCGTGCGGAGAACGCAAACGACTATCTACTCCAAGAGGTGGTGGACGAAAGACCTCAAACAGGCGAGAACAAAGGCGAGAAGAGCGGCAGGAAAATCCAGAAGAAAAGCACACATACCCAACCACCCGGCGCACGAGGAGAAAAGGAGGGCAAGAAACGACTATGCAAATCTACTAAAGAAGACGAAGAAAGAACATTGGGAGGAGTGGCTGGAGAAGATGGACAACAGGAGCATGTGGGACGGACACAGGTTTGCGAGGGCGGCGGCAGCGGATGGAGGAAGATCGAGAATACCAGCACTAACCACGAGGGACGAGGAAGGGAGAGAGGTGGAGGTGAAGGACAACGGAGAGAAGAGTAAGCTGCTACATGCAGCCTTTTTCTACGAAGCCCCAGAAGACGTCAATATCGACCCGGAATATCAGTACCCCGAGAGCAAGTTCCAAGTCGAGAAAATCACGAAGGCGCAGATCACCAGGATCGCCAAGAAACTCAAACCGTACTCAGCACCAGGGAGGAACAAGATATCGAACTCCATTCTAGTACATTGCGGCGACATATTGGCAGGACACCTAGAGGCTATCTATCAAGCAACATTTGACATCCAGCACTATCCGAAACGGTGGAAGCGCTACACAACGGTCGTCCTAAGAAAGCAAGGGAAGGCCAGCTATAAGACAGCGTCATCATATAGGCCAATCGCCCTGCTCGACACAATGGCAAAACTCCTCTCAGCATGCATCAAGGAGACCCTCGAGCATTACACCGAGAAGCTAGGACTGCTGCCGAACAGACAGTTTGGGGGCCGGCCAGGGTGCACGACAACGGACTCCCTACACATGCTAACCAAATTCACGAAGGATGCATGGAGGAAAAACCAGGAGGTGGCGGTAGTGTTCATGGATGTCAAAGGAGCGTTTCCCAACACAGTTATACCACGGCTAATACACAATCTCAGGAAAGCGGGGATACCAAAGGAGTATGCAGACTGGATAGGGAGGAAAACGGACGGAAGAGAAACTGTAATCTGTTTTGACAACTACGAATCGGCACCAATCCCAATCAACAACGGCTTGGACCAAGGATGCAACCTCTCGACTTTCCTATACAGATTCTACAACGGAGACCAGATCAGCGGATCAGCAGGGAAGAAAGATGAACTAGCATCCAACTTCGCAGACGACGCAATGCTAGCGGCAACAGGAGCAGACGACAGAGAAGCAACAAGGAAGCTAGAAGTAGCTTTTCACAGAGAAGGGGGTCCATCACAATGGGCAGCAACACATTTCTCGACCTACGAGTACCACAAATTCGCTTTCATGATCCTTTCGCGAAAACGGCCACCAGACCCAGACAACCCGGGGAGAAGGAAGAAAAGAGGGCCCACAAGGATCAAGCTCGACGGCACATGGATATCATCGACAACACATCACAAGTTCCTAGGGGTCATCATAGACGAAGAACTCAGGTTCAAGAAACACGCCACATACGCGATCGAAAAGGGGACCAGAATTGCGAACCAGATAAGAAGGCTGTCCAAGAATGCGACGGGGATGAAGGGAGAGTTGGCGAGGAGGATGTACTACACGAGCATCTCCACCAGTATGCTCTACGCGGCAGATGTATGGTGTCCACCACAAACGAAGAGGGAGGGGAAGAGACCGAGAGGCATGGGAGGAGTGATGAAGAGAATGGAGACGGTGCAGAGGAGGGCAGCCATCCAGGTCACAGGGGCGCTGAGGACGACACCATCCGACCTACTTTTCGCGCACGCAGACATGACACCAATGGAAGAGCAGGTTCAACACATATGTAACGGAGCCGCGATAAGGTTGGCATCGCTACCGAAGACTCATCCACTGGCGAGAGACATAGTGCAAGCATCGAGTCGAAATCCAAGAAGGCATCCTTCCCCGCTACACACTATCATGAATATGAACAAATGTACACGAAGGAAGGCCAACATGGAAAAGATCGGAACAACCCCAAAGCACCCAAAATGGAGGCCGAGCATCAGACCGCGGATAGCAGGCGACAGGGAGAGGGGAATCGAGATGGACAGGGAAGACACCAACGAAGTGAAGGTGTACACGGACGGGTCGGGGCACGGAGGAGGAGTAGGAGCAGCGGCGGTGATGTACCAGGGGTTCAGGCAGGTGATTGTGGCAAGAAAACATCTGGGGAAGGAAAAGGAACACACAGTTTTTGAGGCAGAGTGCACAGGGCAGTTACTGGCACTGCAGCTGATCAAGAAGAAGACGAAAGAAGTGAAGTTGGGGCAGAGGTCGATGAAGGCGACGATAGCAGTGGACAATCAAGCATCGTTAACATGTCACACGAGGAGGGAACACCAACCCGGGGAACACATCATCGAAGCAATCCAGAAAACCCACAACGACCTGACAATAAAACACCCAAATTTGAAGATAACATATAGATGGGTACCAGGGCATGAAGACATCCCAGGAAGCGACAGGGCGGACAGGGAAGCAAAAAGAGCGGCGGAGGGGAAACACAAGAGCACAAACGGGCTAGAGGGGATCCTCAAAAAGGAGCTGCCCATCAGCAAAGCAGCGGCGAGGCAAGAGTTGAAGAGAAAGAACAAGGAGAGGTACATCAAAAGGTTTCAGGGCAGCTGGAGATACGAGAAGATCGCAAACGTCGATCACACCACACCGTCCAACAGATTCAGAAAGATATGCAAAGGTTTACCAAGGAATCAAGCGAGCATACTGGTGAAGCTGCGAACAGGACATGTCCCCCTCAACGCATACCTTCACAGATTCAACCTCAGAGACAACCCGACATGCGAACAGTGCAACGAAGAGCCGGAAACAGTAACGCACTACCTCAAATACTGCAGAGCATACAGAAGACAAAGGGCACGGCTGCAGAAGAGTGTCGGACCAGGAAGGGACGTGGGGCCGGAAGTACTAGGCAACAAAAAAGCCATGAAGGCCCTATTCAGATACATCGACCAAACAGGCAGATTCGAAGAGTCGCATGGAAATTTGGACCCCCCACCACCGAGAAGAAACGAAACATATGACAGAATAATGGCGATGCGAGCAGCAGCGGGGGAGGAGTGGAACGATAGGAGGCGATGGGGATGACGCCAACGAAGTCAACAGGACGAGCAGAAACAACACCGCAGACACAACCGAGCACGCACACCCACTCTCATTCACACAACACACACGCACACTCACTTTTCTTTTCTCGTCTTTTCCTCCTCCTTTTATTTCACTTTCTTGTCTCCTCTCTCTTCACATTCCTTCGCCTTTCTCTTCCTCCTCCCTTTTCCTCTCCTCACGTTAGACATCTCACAAATCTCTCTCTTTCTCACACCCTCTGTACCATATCTTAACCTAGTATCATAGAGTCATATAGTCACACAAAACGTCATCATTAATAGTACCAGTAGATGCCCATCAAGGGAAATAGTTACGCAGTGCCGCAGCCTGCAGGCGAGCCAAAGAGGCCCCACTAGAAGTAGTGTTTGCTTTCCGTAGTCCAGAACACTTTGTACATAGCATAGATATCGTCCGACATAAGGCGTAAAGCCTCAACGGACGCTAATGGAAACAAAAAAAAAAAAAAAAAAGACCTTTCGCAGATGACGTTGATCATCACGGAAGAAGCGGCGATATCGATTGCATACATCAACAATGGGCAACCCATCGGAGACTGGGATGAACTGGGACACCCATCCTTTCACTAGTATAGTCCCAAAGGCACCAGCCAACAAACCAAAGGCCGTTCACCCATACTAAGGGTGACGAGGGGACAAGGTTCGAGGAGATCGGTTTTGTCGACGTTGAATTTGGAGAGAGGTGCTGGATGACTTGCTGGAGAAGCATGTTTGTGATCACTTGACTGTCTTATTGAAGATTCTTTCGCGTTTCCATAAGAAATGCCATTAAGATAGCGGAAAAAAGATCAGCCTGGAATGAGGAGAGATCGTGAGAACTTTGAACGGGTTGCGTATATGGGAAGAACATACGAGATACGTCGACCAGACTTTCGCGTCATCGGCGAGGTAATCAGCGAACGGGTTGAGTTGATCTGCACTTGATAGAGCTATGTACTCTCTTGAGGATGTCGCTACCGAGCCTATCGTCAAAGGAAGATGAGAGGTTGAATGTGTGTTTGGTCAGTTCGCGTTCGACATTCGGTCAAAAGAGAACTCACCTTTGTAATCTGTAAGTCTAGAATCCGCCCTTTCGACGTCACGGGGAAAGGGGAAACGACCAGCTAACACCGAAAGGGTGGTTGATGGATGAGCTCTTCCGACGACAATGTTTCTGACATTGTCCCACAGGAGCGTTGACCTCCTTGTCATTGCTTGGGCGAATGTTGGATGTTTCCTATGCCCAGGGGTGTTTCCACTCGTCGATCCAGGTTTGAGTCATAGAAAAGGAACCCATAGGCCCCTGATGAACCGTCTTCTGTTCCTTAAAAATGGAATGGCAGGATAGAAAATCGAAAAAGCACTGCCCAGGAACAGAACGAAAAAAAAGTTGCAATTCACGGGGAATGACGTTCCATCCAAGTACACCTGCCAAAGGCAGTGCTACTGGGACACTGTGACCCCAGCCTCGCTCCATAAGGCTCCTCCGAGTGATGTGGCAATTGGAGCTGAGAATATTCAGGATGAGTAACCGCTCATCAATGATGGACCAGAGTAGGAATAGGTTTCAAAGCTTTCATTCAGAAAGCAGGGCAGGCAATTGCTGGTAATCAGGAGATAATTGTAGTCTCAAGGGGATTATACTCACACTTACACTCCTTTAGAAACCTATTCCTACTCTGGTCCATCATTGATGAGCGGT
>JAIFHD010001065.1:0-81854 GCA_019721455.1 Psilocybe mexicana
GAAATCGACGCCTCTGCCCATGCCCCACAGACCAAAATGGTGGAGGAGGCCTGAAGCGAGGAAGACGGCGAGGACGGCTGCAGCGCGACCGAAGAGGAAGTTGGCTGGGAGGCCGGCGAAGGAGATAAAGTTGTCTCTGAAAAACTGGTGCCATCTCGCGGACCAGAAGTGGGTGAGGGAGGTTGAGCGCCATGGGTCGTTGAAAGCCGGGGGCCAGTCGGATGGTGAGTGGGCGAGGAGGAGGATGGAGAGGAAGGAGAGGAGGAGGTATGTTAGGTTGATAGATGTGTATATGGTGAAGCCGGAGAGGAGGGTGATGAGCGTAGATCTAGCGTAGCGCTGGAGGGGGGGTAGAGTAGGATCGAAGATGGATGCGCCTGTGGGAGAGTGGAGACCAGAGAAGGACTGTACGGAGAGGAGAAGAAAGTCAAAGAGGAGGTAGTTGAGGAGGAAGGAGCGGAGAGTTTGGAGAAGGAAGGTGCGGGTGGAGGTGTGGTCGCGTGTCTCTGGGGGCGTCTTGAGGCCGGTGGACCAGGACCAGCCGATGCCACGGAGGTTGAAGGAGAGATCTATGGCGTCGAGGGCGAGGGACCCAGAGGACTTGTGGCGGACGTATGGGGTGAGCTGGAAGGTCCAGATGGAGACACGCATGACAAGGGTGGTCATGGCGAGCTGCGGGTGATAAAGGAGTCAGACGAGCAAGAAATGAAACTGGAGAGAGATGAGCGCACAAGCAGACCATGGCTGAGATAGGCGAATCTCTCCTCGTTCTCGAGACCCTTTCCGAGATCGAGCTCCGTAGCAGCTCGGAAGGCAGTATAGACGGTGATGGGGAGGAGAGCGAGTCGGATGGGATATGTGTTTGGGACAAGGACGAGGAGAGCAGTGAGGAAGTAGCAGAGCAGAGGAGGAGCGAGGTCATAGCAGAAGGACTGGTAATCGAGGGGACGGCGGGTAGATGGGTCGGGGATGGACAACATGTACATGGACATAGACAAGGACTAACTCATGATTTTCTTTGGGGTTGTAGCGTCTATAAATAGACCCACTAATGGACCCGACCGCGAGAAGCGCACACACACACTAATGGCGCCCTTCTACGCTGACCCCGCAACACGTCCTCCCCTCCTCCCAGACAAATTCTCTCTCCAGCCAGATGAGGCCGCCTTCTTCAGAGCCCTTACCGGCATCGACGGCGACGATGAGCTGAAGGATCACATTCTCCGTGTCCAAGCCAAAGCATACGAGGTATTTTTCAGTACTCTGCAGTCACGTCCACTCATTCTAATCATCGTCCCACCAAGATATACGGCTACCCTTGCATCCGTCGCTTCTCTTTCCTCAGGTACTACAATCCATCTCTCCATGAGCTCCATCTCCTCACTCATCTACTCGCTCTAGACTCAAGATATCCCGTCTTGATGGCTATCCCAAGGCCCTCTCCCTCTTGCACTCCCGCACACATCCCATCCTGCTCGATCTAGGCTGCTGCTGTCCGTCTTATTCTGTCTCCTCTCTTCATTTATGTATTTAAAAATAAATCAGTCGGGAATGATGCACGCAAAGCCGTCGTCGATGGTTGGCCTGTCGCTGACGTTGTTGCCTCTGATCTTCGCCAAGGTAAAAACTCAATCACACATCTATTCCACTCACTCACCATCTCATCATCCACCCATCGTCCAGCCTTCTGGTCTTGTGGCCATGACCTCTTCAATTCTACCCCACAATCCTTCCCCGCGATCTTCATCCCAGGCGACATCTTTGACCTTTCCTTTCTGGACATATCCACTCTTCCCACACAAGAGCGAGATCTCTCCACCCCTCTTGCCTCGCTCAATCTCAACCACTCCATCACGCCCCTCATCCACCGCGTATCCGCCATCCACGCCTCCTCCTTCTTCCACCTCTTCTCCGAATCCCAACAATCCCAACTCGCCACCCGTCTCGCCGCCCTCCTCGTCCCCGCCAAAGGCTCCGTCATCTTCGGCCAACACAATGCCATGCCCGAGACGGGCTATCGCGTCAGGAACCGCCCCGGCGTCGTCTCCCGAGCCGACGCTGCCAACGAACAAGACAAGATGTTCTGTCATTCCCCCGAGAGCTGGGCCGAGATGTGGTCCCACCATGTTTTTGGTCCTCTGGGTATTTCAGTCAATGTTGATGCTCGGTTGACCGAGGTTGAGAAGTGGGAGGAACGTACTAATCCTGCCTCGGAGGAGGAGCAGGCGATCAAGCTCAAGTTTTATCTCATGGATTGGTTTGTTGAGATTCTTTGAACTGTATATTTCAAGAATTCAGAAATTTGTACCGTATTCATTTATTTCTGCAAAGATAGGAGCCCAATATACTGGTTCCGAGCGCTTAAATTACTCCTGCGTAGCCGCCTGTCTAACTGTGCTCCCTCCTCTTCTCTGAACCCCGAACAAACTCAACTTGGCCTCATTGAAAAACAAAAAACTGAAGAAAAGATAAAAAGACGAAATTAAGCAGGCTCGAATAGTGGTACTTATTCTGTGACTGAGATTTTGGTGACAAGTTTGACTTGCTCCACCAACCCCATTCATTCTTTCCATCCTTGATGTCTTTGGAGACTTGCAGGAATGAACTCTTTCCAGCAGAAAAGTACTGGGTTGATCGTCAGCCATGGCTACTTTCACGCGGCTACCAACTTCGAACAAGATTCCAGCCGGGTTGGGTGCCTTCATGGGTCACGCATCCTCCAAAGAACGTCGAGGAAATCTATGATAGGGAGGACTTCTTGATATACGTGAGCACACCTACACATAAACCCATAAAGTTTAAACCGATAGTAAACCTCTTTCAAAGACCCCCCTGAAAACAGAGCTGATGGACGCAGTGCGATTGAGCGACAATAAGCAGGTGATGATGAAGCGAATCTACTCGAAGAAGAAAAATCACAACAATGAACAATTCATCTCCGAGTTTGTCTCATCTCCAGAGCAACTCCGAGACCCCACCAACCATTGCGTCCCGTTGCTTGAGACCCTTCGAATCCCGGAGGATGATGACCATGTCATTATTGTTATGCCCTTGCTTCGGGACTGGAATTCTCCAAGGTTCGATACCATGGGAGAGGCTTTGGACATGATACATCAAGCATTTGAGGCAGGTCAAATAGTCTCTATGTCTACTCTCTTGAACACTGACCACCAGCCTTCAGGGGATTCAATACCTTCATCGAAATCATATTGCTCACTGGTGAGTCTCAGAATTTCTCATATGCAATGATTACACGGACATTCGGATGCACAGTGATTGTAGCAATCAAAACTTCATGATGGATGGATCGGAGATGTACCCACACGGGTTTCACCCCATTGAACAGGATCTCAACCAAGAGGCCACAGGCGCTGCTTTCAGAAAGTACACCCGCACCCAATGTCCCCCGAGATACTACTGGATCGACTTTAGACATTCCCGTATTTTTGATCCATCAGCAGAAAATCCAACAATTATCCCTTTACATGGTGACGATATGACTGTACCAGAACTCCGAGACGTCGACGAGAGTGGGACCCGCCGTCACGCTGATCCATATGCGATTGACATATACTGTCTGGGCAACATGCTGCGAATGTCCTTCACTGAGGTGAGTAATATCAAATCTCCAGCTCCTCGTCGGTTTCAATTAATTGAATGCTATACAGGGTTGTGAATCATTGGGATACGAGCGCAAACTTGGGTTCGAATTCCTCAAGCCACTCCTCGCTGCCATGGTTCAAGATGATCCAAAAAAGCGCCCAAAAATTGATGAATGCATCGCTCGACTTGAAGAATTAATACAATCGCGCTCCTCGTTGACCCTTCGCTCACAGTTCCGGGAAGCTTCAGACCATCCGATTGGATACATTCTTCGCTTCCCTTCCTACTGGACTCGACGAGTTGAATATGTCATTCGTCGAATCCCTGCTATACCTCGTCGTCGCAGCTGATTGTTTTGTCTTTGGTTATAATGTAGACCACGGTCAAGCCTGTCACCCTCTCCACCCTTGTTCATCGCTGTTTTTATCATTCGCTCCTCTCCCACCTTTCTGTATTTCAGTTGTCTGTACTCAAATATTTAATTATAACTTGTACTCGTCTAACATCTCATCTCATCATATAAATTCATAATGTACTGCATGTCATTTATTGACATGAGCCTCCTCCTCCAGGCCCAAAGAAAGGTCCTGTGACATTTATTTGACCTGCGCAGACCTAATGCCTTGCCAAGGTTCCATGAGTGGAACTCTTTGCTTGGTTTGAATGAACTCAGGCTTCTGCAACAACACTCAGAGATTTTGGATACCATCCTTACTGTAATGTGAGACGACATCACCGTGCGTTCACTGTGGTCGCTGCAGAAGAGCCTTCAGCAGTGTTTATTCTACACTGTAACCCCCCCCCCAAAAAAAAAGGATCGGCTCGTCGAAATTCTCTGAAATTGTGGTCCTTTGACTAATTGGCTAGAGATACATTGAAGTTTTGAATTTCCATAATATCATCCTCGCTGCACAAACTTGTCACTTTCACATAAACCCGGACCCTTCATTGCTGCGAGTCGCCATTGCGTCTCCATAAGGTGGCAGAACTGTACCATCAGGATCCGACTTGAATTTATATTGGACTGTAATAAAACGATCAAATTCAATTCAAACCAAGGAAAAGAAAACCATAAAAAAATAAAGACGTACAGATCCTATGACACCCAGAATCGAAGACATGTCCAAAGTAGTTTTCGAGATGGATAGCCCGTCTGGGCCAGCATTTGTACTGATCGGGTGGGTCGTATTCTTCGTTTTCTTCTTCATCTCCGTTCATATCTCCTTCGTCCTCCTCCTCCTCGTCATCACCAAGATTCTCATCATCAGCAGCAGCACCCGCAGGGTACGTCCTTACCCTCGGGATCTTCGCCACCCGATACCCACCTCCCGGCACATGAATATTCGTATGCTCACACTCCGTACTCGCGAACAACGTCCCCGTCCTCCCATCCCACTCAAGACCATCCACCGTATTATTCCCCGTCGCAAGCTCATACACCGACCTCTGCGCGCGAACATCCCAGACCTTGATGCACTCGGACTGGTGGGCAGAGGTGAAGATGAACGGGATGCCGGATGGGTGGGCGAGTGCCGCCGCGGTGACGGGGGAGAGGGTGGACCCGGGGAGGGGGGCGATGGTGAGGACGGGGAGGACGGTTCGCGTGTCGTAGAGTCGGACATACCCGTCGCTCGCCCAGGTGAGGAAGACGTTTGGGTCCCCGTCGATCAATGTGGTTGAGGGTTCACCACTTGACGATGATGACGAGACACGGTGACCGACGCTCGTGGAGAAACCTTCCACGATCCCCCCGTGTCCGAGATACCGCGCCACAGGCGCGCCCCCTCTCTCCAGGTCGAATGCATGGCAAAAGTAATTCTCGTTCCTGCTGTGCAACCCACCACCCGTAAGCATCGTCCCCACCCGATTCGGATGGGCGTGCCATAGACCAATTTCACTCGCACCATCTTTTGTGTGTGCGTATTCCTTGCCTAGTGAGAGTTGGATGAAGGACGTGGGTAGAGATCCTGACGAGCGCTCGATATGCTCGGGGTCATCGCGCCAGGTGTTCAGGTCATCATCGCTGATGCTTTTGCCGATGACGCTATGAGACCCAGAGGCGTCAATCGTATGCACAGGCAACGAAGCCAGATCCCATACGGCTATTTTCCCATCCTTACCACACCGAACGATCCTCTCACCCTCACCGGAAGAGGAGGAAGGAGGGAGGATGGCTATCGGTCCACCAAAATCCTCCGAGGCGAGCGTATGCACCCGCCTCTTCATCCCCTCTCCCCCGCTCGCAGAACATTTATAACTCTTGATGCGCTCCCAATCAGCCACGAAGACGAGCGTATCGTCCGCGCCTTCCCTCCCCGCGACGGGTTCGTACAGCGCCATCTCGCGCACCTGGGACGTCAAATCCAATCTGATCTTCCGCCCTCGCATAGCATTCTGGGCATTATCATTCGGATGGTAGAAAGTCGCGTAGGGTACACGGCCTTTGTACCCACCCTGTGAAGTTAACACGAGGGTGTCGCCTGAGGGCCGGGAGAGCTGCATCTCGGACGGCTGGGACGTGTCGGTCGAAGTGACTTCGAGACGGGCCTGGAATACGGATGCAGCGAGGGGGTGGGAGGTCGTGATGTCTACATCTGCCAATGGGTCCAGTCCCCAGGCTGTGGTTGGGTCGATGTCAGCAGCTTCCTCTCTGAAACGCGCACAGGGAGAGGAGAGAGGGTGAGGTTTGTAGGTGGTCTTCCATGAGGGAGGGGTCCTTGGCTTTTTGAATTCACTTGGGTCGATTCCTAGAGAAATTTTTTGAGAGAAGAAAAAAAAAAGATATAGGAGTTTACTCACCCCTTCCGAAAATCTTTAAGAATGATTCGAAGTGAGGGAGAAAAGTCCCTGCAAATTGGTACTCTTTATGTAGAGTAGAAAATGAGTATAGAGTGTTCAATGAGGAATTTTCACGCACCTCCATCGAGCTCAGAGGAGTCTTTCAGCAGCGGGGCGTGTTTCTTTTCTCCATCCGATTCAGCCTGAGCAACCAATGCATCCTCATGGGCAAAAGAAGGGACATGGGATTCGCAGTAGGGTCCATAAGGGTCGCTGTTATACGCAAAGACGATCGCCTTGCTTAATGTCGCGTCAACCTCGGCTACGAGATCCACGGTATCTGTCTCTGTGAGATCCTTGTCGAGAGTGACTTCGCGTAAAATAGAGGTTATCCGGCTGAGGATGGCTACTAGCGCTGCCGGTTTGGGCTTGCTCCTCTTTACTTTTTTCGGTTTTGGAGAGGGAGCTTCAGGTTCCTCGTCGTCCTCGTCGATTTGCATACCATCCTTCATCGCTGCCGACCCACCGCCCTCTTCTTCGTCTTCTTCTCGGTCTTCTTCTCCGTGTTCACCTTCGTCTTCTTCGTCTTCTTCGCCTTCTTCTTCGTCATAATCCATCTCCTCGTCGTCCTCCTCGCTTTCTTCTTCGTCTCGTTCTTCTTCATTTTCATCCATCGCCTCCTCATCCGACGCACATGTTTGGAAATCAAGAATGTACTGATCAAGTTCCTCGAAGAGACCACTGAGACGTTGACGATAGGCGCTCATGATGACAGGGAAGGGTCGAACAAGAAAAAGAAAACCAAAGCTACGAGATGGAATTGATTTGCCTAGAATGGCATATGCACCGGTGTGCCAGCGTGTTTTTCAAATGCCGATCCATGTATGCTGGCTTTGGACGAGCTTGTCCGAGGAGTCTCCTGACCGCGTTCCTATTTTTCGCCAAGATCATATGTCGTGGAAGAGGAGGGCGATAAGTAGGATGCCGATTTGGTGGTGGTGAACTGGTGGTAGCTTGATGGCTGAGTTTATTATATCACCGACTTTGACAGGAATCAACACCTTCTCTACCATCGACCCCCGCCATTTCCTGCCATTTCTCCTCGATTTCTCCGCACACTGACATTTGTCTCTCCACTCTTATGTAAATCCAACAAGCCAATCTAATACACATGGATCTCTCTCGGAGAAATATCAGGAGATACCATGCCTCTTCTCTCCGGCGGCTTGCTTTCCTAGATACATACAAATACAAAAGGATATCCACTCCGACTCCCCTCTTTGTCCTTCAATTTCTACCCCATCTCCGTCTCCTCAAGACGAAATGAAGATCACCGTAGCAGGTTGCAACGGTCGAGTCGGTCGTCGTGTCGTCAAAGCCGCTCTCGAACGCGGTCACACCGTCCTCGGCCTCGATGTCGTTGAGCCTGCCCCAACTGGCCTATTCTCGCACGCAGACTCCCCGTGGCTCAAATCCAAATCACCCCAATACACCTTCCAGAAGGCCAACCTCTTGGATTTCGAAGTCGTCCACAAACTCCTCGCTGGTTCCGACGCCGTCATTAACCTCGCCGCCTCTCCAAACCCTCTCGATTATAAAGTTCATACCCATAACACGTGAGTTTGTAATATTGCTCTCGAAAGTGGAGAGGGCCTGCAATGTTCCTGTTTGCGGCACTGGTTGGATTTTTGTATGACGAAGTTACTGACAGGCACCGCTGATAACTGTGAAAAGGAACGTCGTCATTTCTTGGAACATCCTCTGCGCTTGCGGAGAGCTCGGAATCAAGAGAGTCGCCCAAGCTTCCTCCATCAACGTTATCAGCATGGTCTTCAGCAAGAAAACCCGATACCACTACTTCCCCATCGACGAGGATCACCCTTGCGAACCTGACGAGCCATACGGTCTTTCCAAAGTGTGCGTCCATTTCTTCACAGCCTTCTTTTGTGGATCACGCCCAACGTTTTTGCAGGATCACCGAAACGCAAGCTGACGCCATCACACGACGACATGACGGCATGCGAGTCGCCAGTCTCCGATTGCATTGGTCGATCCCCCACAAGTCGATGGGGAAGAGTGTCGACCGCAACAAGGACCTTTGGGGTTACGTTCAGGAAGACTCGGGAGCGGAGGCCTTCATCCTTGCCGTGGAGTCGAGTGATGACCGATGGAAGGGACATGAGCGTTTTTTCATTGTTGCTCCACACACGGCGGTGGAGGAGGACACCAAGGTCTTGTTGGAGAGATACTGGCCCGACGTTCCCATCAAGGATGGCAAGGAATTTGTTGGGAAGGAGGGGTTGTTCGATTGTTCCAAGGCTGGCGAATTGTTGGATTGGCACCACAAGGATGCACCTGAGTAGGTCTTGATCCACTAAAGGGTATCTTCTACCGTTTCCGACGAGAGGATAATATTGATTTGTTTCAGTACTAGTAAAATATGGAAGATCTTCCCCCCGAGGCTCTATGAAGGATGGAGGAACGTTTGTATCTACATGAAAACTGTGTCAATTAGGAAGGAAAAAATGGCAGCCTAGATACGTACATATTCTTCATAATGGTGCAGGACTTCGCGAAGTTGCTTTCTGGAAATTTCGGCTCGATACAGGATCTCGTCGTCAGATTTTTTTCCGTCAAAAAACTGATTTATGCTATGATAACGATGAGTCGTCAAAATCAAAGGCAGTTAACAATGTGACTGTTCAACTCACAGTTCGAATCTTCTTGTGATGGTAGGCTCCTTGCCGTCCGACATGGCAGCGAGCCAACGACGTTGCATGGGCGTGGCTTTGCCAGGATCGTCGATAATAGTAGGCCACATATGATCCTCCGTAGAATCCCAACCTGAGTCTTCTTCATCTTCTTCAGTATTATCAGAGTTGCTCTCATTATCATCCTCGTTACCTTCGTCGTCATCGTCACCCTCCTCCTCCTCCTCCTCCTCCTCTTCTTCCACCTTGAATATCGTCTCGTCAGTGTCAAAGTTCAATTCGCTAATTTCACTTTTCCCGGACTCAGCCGAAGCGAACCGTTTGGCGAATTTGTGTGCTGATCTCGGGCTCAAAAAGAATGAAGTGTTTTTCGTAGAACCATTCTCTTCACGGTCCCACTTCGTCTTTGTGTGTTTTCTGCGATGTCCTGGCCGTTTGGCATTGGCGTACAGCATTTTCAGACTTCGCTCAGTTTTGACGCGGTGCTTGAGATCACGGGTTGCGACGATGCGAATTCGAAGATGAAGGGTGACCAGCATCTCTCGTTTAAGCATCCAAAGCACGACATCGTGATACATCGGTATCAGCTCCTTTGATTTCACTACCGATGCAAAAAAGTGGTTTTCGGTTTGTTTGGCCATCGAGGACGACACGGTTGCAAGGATCTCTGGTAGGGATGGAATTGCGGGATGTGGGAATGATTTCTGAAACTCAAGAGATAATTCTGATAGACTGTATCAGAAAAGTTAAGATGAACATGTGTTTTCGAGACTCATAAAGCGACGACATACGTTGACCCAAACTTCGGAGCAATAGAGAAAGCCGTCTTGAGCCCTGCATGAACAACGTCGATGACCTTGGCTCTTCGGTGCAGCACGAGCCAGCGTACGATAGGGTATACCTGTGACTCCAGATCCCAATCTAGCAGATTTGCCATCTCGGAAAGCCTAACCAGATGTCAATACAAACACAGAATATTATCGAACGAAACGTCTTACGATAAAGTCACTGATGCGGTATCCAGAAATCGAACAAGGCCTTCCGCCAACGTTCTATCTTCAGCACTCTGGTGAGGCCCGCTCAAAATCATGTGAGGGTCCATTTCGTTATCGATGTCCAACAGTAGCAGGGTTTTCCATGGCGCCATGGTGGGTAATTTCCATCCAAGATTCATGTGTTCACCCCAAGTTAGGGTCGGATCATCCTCAGAAGGATCAACAATGTCAGAATCTTGATCATCCTGACTATGCAGAAGGGTATCCAGGTATGGCGGGAGTTGTAGTTCGAGAGGGAGGTAGTTGATGGTGACATAGGCCATAGTTGAGGTTTTTATGGCCTGGTATATCGTTTTCATGGCTGGGGCTATGGAAGATATCTCAAGGGCCTGTAAAGTGTATTGAGAAAATGGTTCGTCTTCCATAAGATTTAGGTCAGATTGTAGCTTGTCCCCAGTGAACATGTTTCCTCACCTCGAGCCATACACGAGTCTCTGAGTGAAATGAGCTTATCACATTCTTCCTCCACGAAGTTCGACAAAACTTGTTCTTGATATAGTACTGCGGTGAGTGTGAACGCAATTTGCTCATACAAGGTGTTGAAGTATTTTGTGACATTTCCCGAAGCCGAGGATGAGGGATCAGGAAGGTCGAGGACCAACACGAGGTGGAATGTGTGCAACCATGGAGTTTTTGACGAGTGTACTGGAGAAAAGGCGGATATCTGGGGGCTGGGGGATGTGGGATCTTCCGTGCGAGGTGACACAGAGTTTTCAGGCCCTCCTTCCGTTCTCCCTCTTGACCCAACCTTGATTTTCTCAGGTTTGAACATCCATCGACCATCTGGATCCGCACAAACTGGATGGCCTATAAACGCAAGGTCGTCGACAACCAACTCGAACTTTTGATGACACATCGAACTCTGTGGGCAGAGCAAGTTGGCCAGGAACTCCGTCGAGTAACCCAAAACATGGTCGTATTCGTCCGGTAATGAACCTTTGTCAAAGCTGTAGGTCCTGTCTCTTGTGGATGACGAGCGTCTGACTTCGTGGGGAAAGGAGAGGTGTCGGTCTCGGAGTGCGTTTGGTCGTTGCCAGCAATAGTCTGGATCATGGCCATAGTCATGCGGAGGCGGCTGTTCTGCTGCATCCAAAGCTTCCTGCGAGTGGGAGGTCTTCCATGGATTGTCAAGTTGGGATATGGCAAGAGTGTCTTCGGGCTCAGGGCGTCTGAGTCTCGGGGACGGAAGAGGGAATTCAGGCCACCTGAAAACAAGGTTCGAACCTTTGGCCGATGACGTGACGAGCAAGATGGCTAGTAATGTTTCGGCCATCCTCACGGTTGACTCCTTGGTGTAGATTTGCTAGTGAATTTGAAAGTCCAAAGATGGCATAAGTCCGTTCAACCAATGCGTAGAATTGGCGTAGAAGCAAAATTCACAATGCTGAAGTCATTGTTGTGATGTTGCTGTTCAGGAGTGACGGTCACACAAGTTGTAACGGCTCAAAGTTGGAAATTATTTCTTGTTTTGGAACGCTTAGTCAGAATCCAATTTATTTTGATTGGCCGGGACGTTCTCCGTTATCATCATCATTTAGGGGTGCTTGTTATCTTTCTTCAACACTTCCAAGAATGACCACCATCTCTCTTCTAGTGATCAATCCAAACTCCTCTAAATCCGTTACATCAGGTCTCGAAGAAACCTTGATTCCTCCGCCTGGAGTCCAGCTCGATTTCTACACGGCTCCAAGCAACGCACCCCCCGCGATTAATGATATCACGACAGGGGTTTTGAGTGCAGCGGCCTGCTTTGAAGACATTCAGAACAAGAAGCTAATCGACAAATACGATGGGTTCCTCGTCTGTTGCTGTGCGTCTTAGTCTTCGATCTACCTTTTGGGGAAGATGAACGAATTCTTTTAGTTTCCGACCATCCGTTGACGCGCTTGCTCCGCGAAAACACCAGGAAACCCGCAGTTAATATCTTGGAATGTGCTGTATCCCAATCTCTCTTAATAGGCGAACGATTTGGCATAATCACAACCGGAACTGGATATAAATATATCTATTACACTGACGTGCGCAATTTCATCGGAGCGACTTCGGAAAGATTCGCAGGCTTAGTGACGACTGGGCTCGGAGTTGTCGAGTTGAGGGAAGGTGATCGCGAACACGTTGAAAAGAAAGTCAAGGAAGGAAGTGCAAATATAGCTGAGAAAGGAGCTGATGTGATTATTTTAGGTTGCGCAGGTATGGGGATTCTATTGGCAAACTCTCCGGTGTAGATGATCTAAACATAATACGGCCTAGGAATGGCTGGGATGGAAGATCTAGTCAGACAAGGAGTGGTCGAGGCAGGCTTGCCTCCTGTTCGGGTGGTCGACGGTGCGAAGGCAGGAGTCCAGATTCTTGCAGGGTTAGCAAGATTGTCAACATGAACAGAGGATGCTCCGACGCAGCCATCCCATAATTTGAATGTCCCAATGCTCGACACAGCGGCTTCTCATGGAAAAGAGTAAACGATGATGATTACAGAGATAGGCGTAGAAAATGGTACATGATACAACCCAGTGGGCGATCAAACCTTCACTTCTGCTGGTTTCTTTTACCAATGGTCGTCAGTCTTTGCTTTAAAGACGTGAGAAATACAAAACTCACATAACCCACAGCATCGAGATCATATTTGATGCCTGCCTTTTCGAGTTTTTCTTTACGGGCCTGCTGTCTTTTCAAAAGGCGACTTGAGGCACGAGCCTGCTCTTCTTCGGTACGCGGCTGAAGGTCGGAAGGAAGTAAGAGACAGTGCAAAACCAGATGGGAATGAGGCTTGCCTTGTTTTGTTCAGCACGAGCGACTTGCTCCCTAGGAACCACTCTCCATTTTCTGTTCGCACCAATCCAAAGTTCGGGATGGACCTCCTCCTTGGGAATGAGTTTACAACGTAAGATATGACCCATTAAGAGGTAGTTATCCATTGTTTCGGCGACAATTTTAGCAACGGCCAGTGAATCGAATTCAATGAAACCATAATGTTTGGATTGTCCAGTCTGAGAGAAATTGCATGAGATATTTTTCAAAAAATAGATAAGGCAAGGTTTGTGATACCCTTTTATTTCTTGAGACTCGTAACCGTGTAACGTCGCCAAATTGGGAGAAATAAGCTTTTAATTGATCTTCGTAAAACCCGTGAGGGAGACGACCAAGGAAAAGAACACCAGTTTCCTCTATCTAAAAAAAAAAACAAACAAGTCAGGTTCGAGAGGAAGGGTGGCAAGGGGAAACATACAGGTTGCTTCTTAGCCTTATCCAATTTCCGTTTAACAGACACATCGTCTTTTGCAATGGTGGGCAGCTTTCCAACATCAAATTCGGCGTCCATAGCATCTTCATCTTCATCAGAAGAGTCATCGTCGTCAGTGGAAAAGCCGTGCAGATGAACGTCTTCTTCTTCCGAATCCTTGTCGCTTTCCTGGTCAAGTTGTGCTTCACCTTCAGGTTCGGATTCGGGTTCCGGGGTAGGGACTTTCGGTGTTTTAGTTTTTTTGTTCTCTTTTGAAGGTTTAGCGACGTCTTTTGCACTCTTTTTTGAGGGTTTGGCAGGAAAGTCATTGGAATCCTCTGGGGTTTCTTTCGAAGGTTTAGCGACGTCTTTCTTCGCCTTTTTAGAGGCAACTGTAGGTTCCTGCTCGTCCTGTGTGTTCTCCGCCTGCACAGTTTCTGTCTTCCGCTTCAAAGTCTTTGAAAGTTTTGTTGATGGTTCGGCAGAAACTTTGGCCTCTGACTTGGACGCAGTTTTTTTGGTCTTTCTTGAGATAGAAAGCATGGTTTCGTTCGGAAAGGGAAAGGGGAAAGGGGAGAAATAGACAAGCAAAAAGTAATCAAGAGTTGGATTATATTGGAAGAGGTCAAAATTGAATTGAAATTTCGAGGGACGTTGATCAATAAACCACAACAACCGCCTTGATATGATACCACGCTTCTCTAACCCCCATTTCTTGCCAGAGTCATCGAAGGCTACATCTCGCTCAGAACTTTATCGCATAGATGGAGAAGATACGGAAGCATTTTTTGCAGAAGATCCTATCGCGATTGCTCAACTGAATGAGCTGCTCTCAAAGAACTTTGCTCTCGTCCGGCATGAATCTGATCATGTCGTAGCTCCAGCAACTAAGAAACGAAAAAGAAAGGAACCGGAAAACACCCAAGAAACTCCAGTGGAAGAGCCTATATGTAAGCTCATTTCTAGGAGGATCCAGGACGAAACTTACCTGCGCAGTGTTTCGACTGGTTTCTTCTGCCCTACCTCCGATACCTGTTTCGCTCCTTCCCCCACCACCGCCGCCCCCAATGTACGTTTTTTAAAAGATTTTACTCTTTAATCATTCTTAAATATGTTTAGAACACGCGAGCCTGATGTTGAGGATAGCGAAATTCAGGCTCGTCTTCGGAAAGAGCGTGCAGAATCTGTATCTGTCGACGCAGAAGTGATCCTTCAAGTGAATCCCATACCTTTGCCTTTTCCATTCAGACGAGGCGTACTAAAATATTATGTCAGGACTGCTCAGGTGCTCTGGCAAATCCAAGATCTAAGTTGATATCGATGCACTCGAGGGTTGAGGAGCCATCACCCAGAGTCATGATCATCCGGACTTTGCAATCTCTACGAAAAACGCGTCCCCCCGTCCCATCCTCGATAGTTAAAAAATACCCATATGTCTCTGACACTTCTTCTCTGGAGGTCGAATCTTCTGGATCCAAGACGAGGAGTTTCTTTACAATAGACGCCGGATATGTAAATGAAACTTCAAAAGGACCGCGAAAGACGAGCCGGAGACGAAGGAAGACTGCTCCGAAAGAGCGCCCTCCTCCACAATTTTGGCGACCGAGTTCGACATTGACTGGCAAATGCAGGGGATATGCATACGGTTACCCATCCTATCTGGCCTCTTCAGTGGGGTCTCTTCGGACAAGTTATAAGAGAGATAGCATGAAGAAAGGGGTACTAGTAAATAATAGTTGATATACGTTGAACCGTCGACATATACTACGTGCTTTCCCTTTACATTGAGGAAGTTGTGTGATGTTCAGTATGTCTGGGTCGTGAGTGTTTGGATTGACCAAACAGCCGACTGTAGACAACTTGGTTTGTTCGACCACCTACAAGTCCGGATTTCTGTTATTATCATCAAACATCCTTTCAATTGTGTTCGACCAGGCGTTGATCGTCAGTCTGAGCTTTCTTCAAACCTTTCAATTCGTTGACATTTCCAGAGAACCAGATACAATGCCTTCCACTCCCCCTCCTGGACGTTCCAATCTATTCCCAATGCCTGGTCCCATGCCACGTTTGCCCTCACCCTCAGGATCCAGAAACAGAGGCTCTATAGGCTCATCTTTCTCTTTTGGTCCCCAAAATCTGGTCTATTCCTATCTTGACGCGAATTCCAGCACAATATCCAACAATTCAGCCCTGGATCCAAACCACTCGATTGTAACCACCTCTCCTCATACATCTCCCAAAAAACATAGGAGAGGAAAGTCAAGTACCGGGAAACATCCCCTCGCCAATGACACTACAGATGTCTTCCAGGATTCGGACGATGAAGGGGATGATGAAAGCCCCCAGTGGGGAATGGTTGACCGAATGCGGCTGTGGCGACACGATGCCATGATGCAGCATTTGTACGAAACCGCCGCATTCTGGGGGGATAAAATCCTTAGCTGGACAAGTAAGACGCGTATATCCTCTCAATTTTTATTTAGTAATCGCGTCTCTCCCAGATGACGCAAACGACGCTTTCTGGCTCGCACAAACTTATTTCATGACTAACCAATACTCTCGCGCCGAACGTCTACTTACTCGAACATTCCCAGCAAACTCTCCCAATATGCCTCAAATTCCATCCACATCCGCTAACGGCCACCCTTCACAGCTGACGAACAAAGGGAAAGGCCGAGATTATGATGCTTCACAACTCATGTTAACAATGCCTCGATTGCCGATGGGACCTGGGGGAATGATCGACTTACCTGAGGAGTTGCAGGATAAGGTGTCTCGTCTCGTTGATATGAGTGTGGCATGCAGGTATCTGGCGGCATTATGCCAGGTAAGTAACGAGTTGTTGTGCCAATTTCACAGTTTATCCCATCTCAATCTAGATTCGACAAGGGAAATGGACGGACGCGATCGAAATGCTTGGGGATTCTAATCCTTTCGGGGGCGCAGGTGAGCCTTCCTCCCTCCTGTCGTTTAGGATCTTGTAAAGCGTGTCCGGTTTCATAGCAAACCGTCGGTCTGCCGTGCCGGATGTTGATGGGGGGATCAAGGTATATATCCCGTCTATTGGTCTACTTTCTTTCTCAAGCCCAGCTTCTATAGGTGGAGGCCTCCATGTGCCATTTGAGGGGGGTCCTGATGCTCAAGCTCAATCGAGCAGAATCAGCGAAACAATGCTTCATGGAGGCACTCTCTTTGGATGTCAAATGCTTTGAATCTCTGGAACACTTGATTTCTACAGAAATGATGACGCCAGATGAAGGTATTCTATTCTACTTTAAAATCATTATTATTGAACCCATGACTTATAACCCACATCTAGAGTGGGAGTTCGTTCAAGGATTGGCATATACAGCTCATACACCCGAGGATGCCGAGTTTGTTCAACTAATCTATACCACTAGATTAAGAAAATTTAAGCACGTTGCTGAACACACACTAACTCGGAGGCGACTGGTCGACGAGTATAATCTGGGAGATAATCCTGACGTGATGTATAGTTTTGCCGATTCACTCTACTCGAGTTTCCGGTGGGCAGACTGCTATAAACTAACCGAAAGGTGCGTTAATAGATATCTACGTTGCTTATGGGGTTTACAATTTCGCGAATTATCAGGATCCTCGGCCTCGTATCTATTCATAACAAAGCTCTGGCTCTTCATGTTGCATGCATGTATCACCTGTCGCATCTTCATTCAAAACTATTCATACTCGCTCATGATTTGGTCGATCGAGAGCCGGAGAACCCAGTTAGCTGGTACTCCGTAGGTGTGTGGTACCTTGCCATTAAAAAATGGAGTAATGCCCGACAGTTTCTCAGGTAAATATCATTTTGATTTTTGTGATCATTTCAATCCATACCACTCTTCCTTTCATCTAGCAAAACGTCTCTAATGGATCCTCGGTTTGGTCCTGCTTGGGTCGCTTTTGGTCACTCTTTTGCTTTCGAGGGCGAGCATGATCACGCCGTAACTGCCTATTCAACTTGTTCTCGATTGTTCACAGGGTAAGACCCCCTAACTTTCATTTATACACATGGGCATAGTTTAAACGGGATATCCTCGTAGCTCGCATCTGCCATTGCTATTTGTTGGCATGGAACATATAACACTCTCGAATTATGCTTTGGCCGACGAAAATTTGGAGGCTGCCCATGCTATGTGTGATGGTGATCCGCTTTTGATGAACGAAAGAGGAGTAATGGCTTATAACCACGAAGAGTAAGTCGTGCATTAGGTAAAGAATTCAGCCCCACTAAAAGTGTCTTTGTATCCGTAGGTATGAAAAGGCTGCGCTTCTATTTCAGCGTGCTCTAGATTTGGCAGAGATAACCCATAGTTCACAAAGGGCGTGGGCGAAGACTTTCCTAAATCTTGGGACGTGCTACCGAAAGCTGAAGTAATAAAAATTTCTCCCGCAGTCCCTCCAGACCAGTGACTGACGAAATGCATCACAGACGATTGGATGACGCCCGCCGAGCTTACCAGAAGGTAATCGAGCTAGATCCCCAGAGTGCGGTTGCCTTTGCTTTCCTTGGGATGGTTCACCATCTCTTGGGTCAACTGGACAAAGCCATCACCAAGTACCATGAGGTTAGCCCACTAAATTTGGTCCATCTGCCCAGTCATTGACAACTTGGCTCCGTTTTCACAGTCATTGAGTATTGATCCCATCAACACTCGTGTGCTGGAACTGCTGAACACCGCCTTGGAAACATCTGCCGTACCCTTCCCGACAGCAGAGGAGGTCGAGTCTGAGTTCAGGACTGCAGTCAACGCCTTGAAAGTGAAATATGGTCGCTACATGAAAGGGAAGGAGAAGGCGTCCGGAGGTGATCACAGGCCAGAGTCCATGAATATAGGATAGGATCAACTTGCTCGGTACCTCCTTATAATAGACATAAGGTTTGTTGTATATACGTATATCCCGAAACCCCGAGTAGATGCAATTGTGAAGGTGAATCTCTCCACCTCAATGGTGCCGAAGTGCCTATGTGAGATTACATTCTTTTTTCTTGCCGGCCTTCAAATTCTCAGACTTCAGTCATTTTTGTGATTCACAAAAATGAAAAAATGATCCATTTGAGATGATAATTTTAAAAACATGCGCAGAGACCGTATTAATTACAATAGAGTGGGTAAAATGAGAAACCGGTGGTATGTATGTATGATAGTACGTAAGTATGTAGAGGGGAAACGGAGTAAAGGCTTAAGCTGAAGAAGGTCCAGCAGTGGCATTGCTGGAACCTATGTAATGAAGTTTAGTTTTGTAACTTGAGTTTAGTGCCATGAATTGCTTACCCTTGGCGCCTCTCACGAAACCTTCCTGGTCTTCATTGGAAAGGTCTTCAAGCGAGCGGTTCTTGGTTTCGGGAAGGAGAAGGGTTGAGAAGATACCAGTCAACATGAAAAGAGCGAAGATTTCAAGACTATAGAAGAGTATATCAGTCGCGGTTCTGTCCTCGAAACTGAAACCACTTACATATGCTTGACGAATTTGTTGGTTCCGCCGATATCCTTAAGCTGACTGAAGCCGACCTGTGCGACGATGGCACCGAGCTTTCCGCTGGCAGCAGAAATTCCGTGGGCGGTTGAGCGATAGCGAGTGGGGAAAATTTCTCCAGGGATAACGAAGGTGGTGGTATTGGGGCCAAAGTTCTGGAAGAAGTTGGCGAGGCAGTAGAGGAAGACGAAGGCTTTCGTGCTGGAGGCGGTCGCTGTCAACTTGTCGTAGCCGAAACCTGGAATCATCGTCATTATCAAGCACAAAATAGGTATACTGTCCTGTGACTTACCCATGATGATGAAGAGAATGGTCAAGACGATGAAGCCCATCAACTGGATGGGCTTGCGACCCCATGAGTCAATAAACAAGAAGGAGACCCAGTATCCGGGAATGAGACCAGCAGCGGACAAGATCAAGTTTCCGATGCAAATGTTGGAAAGGTTGTCGTAAACGCCTTGGGAACCTTTGGTAACGGGTGAACCGAAACCAATGGCTTGCAGGATGATACCAGAGTTGAGACCGAGACCGTAGAAAGCAATCTATACATCCCTTCGTCAGGTGAATCATATGGTGAAAGGGAAAATGTAACTCACGTCGAGGGCAAACCAAGAGTAGGCAGTTCCGAAGAGGATCTTGAAGTTCTCCAATTGACCGAAGTGGGCACGGAAATCGGCCCAGCTGGCTTTGGGAGCCTCGATGCGTTGAACCAAAAGTTCGGGGTCAACCCTGTTTCCACCAGCGAGGACAGCCTTGATATCGTGGGTAGCTTGGTCGATGTTGCGCTCGATATCCATGGTGAAACGGGGGGTCTCAGGGATGGTGAGACGGAAGTAGAGGGCGACGCATCCTGGGACGGCACCGAGACCGATGAGGAGACGCCACATGTGGTCAACGGTATCGAGACGGTTCATGTTGGTCTCCTTGAGGATAGAGGTCTTATAGGCAGCAGTGATGATGAAGGCGACGAGAGCGGCGGCTGAGAACACATATTAAGACGAGAACATGGATATGGAACAGGAAACTACTTACTGAAATTTCCCCAACCTTGCGAAGCGAACACAGCAGTCATCATGCGACCTCTGATCTTCGTCGACGCGAACTCGGAGGAGATGACGGCGCTCAGAGGATAATCACCACCGATTCCAACACCCATCTGGCAAAAAATGAGAATACATAAACGCGAAATGACTGAGAGGAACAAGAAATTCGTACGATGAAACGCCAGACAACCAAGACACCAATAATACGGACGGCAGCCGCTTGACCAGAGAGGGCTTGTGCGAAGGTAGCGACGATGATAATCATCAGCTCAACACCATCTTGAAGGAGAATAGTCTGAGCCAGGAAGGGAGAAAGGGGATTCAAGGAAACCTACACATTTTCTTACGACCGAGGACATCTGCCAACCAACCGAAGAGCATCTGACCCACAAGGGTACCGACTGGGGTAGCAACTTTGACACCAAGATCCTGTTGCTTGTTAAGTTTCTGGCCTGAAAGATCGTGAGTTGTGCGGCTTTAAGCAGAAGATTGGGGAAACTTACCTTTGCCGTAGACGTAGCCCAACATTGTCGAGGCAATGTTGATGGCGAAGATATCGTACCTAGAAAACGAAGTTGGGTCAGATAAGGTCGAAGGAAACAAACGAAGAACTCACGCATCGGTGAAGAATCCAACACCAGCGACGATACAAACTTTGGCATGGAACCAACTGTGGAAGCCTCGATGTAAGTATGATGAGCGCTCTTAGAGGTAAAAGACGACGTACGAAAACTTGGCATTATCAACTTCAGCCAAAGCAGCACGACGACGCTCGTCTAGAACATAGACGGCATCGGTTTGACCGCCAATGACCTTTTCTTGAGAGGTGTTGTTGGAGGTTTTCTCGTGGAAGCTGGCCATTGCGGAGAGGGCGCGATGAGAGCTGAAGGCAAGGCTTGCGAAGGATCAAAAATGAGTGCTCCGTCCTTATAAGAAAAAGAGGGAAAGCCCCTTTTGCTGCATTATATTCATCTTGGAAGTAGGATTTTGGATCTGAGCAACGTTCGTAGAGCTCGGCCAATCAACGGCGCTAATGGACACATGTTGGTCCTCTTTATCCACCTTTGGACACGGGTCTAAAAATAGAACAATTGAATCTAAACATATGTTTGTTGGGTATCATATCTGCAGTCCCAGTCTGTCCCAGTACTCACCGTTTATCGGATCCGTCTGCGCCGATCGTGGATAGGAAAATACTCCTGGGCCTGAAGTAATAGTACAAAGTAAAGAACAACTGCTCTAACTTCTGTGTGAGTGGTCGTGTGCCAGTTTGACAGCCAAGAATGCGGTTTCTTGGCCGGATTCAATCGATACAGACGGATAAAAAAATGAACGGATACGTATTTCTTGGTTTTCTTGACTTGACGGAAGGATAACTCAGCGTTGGCCTGAAGCAAAAGAGTGGTCGTACGACCCATAATGCGGCTGTGCAACAAGGCCTAAGGAATCATCAGAGGAGGTGATAAAGGTCGGCGTCAGATACAAAAACCGGAGTTACACAACTGTGCTGACCAAGCACGTTTTTTCTCACGGGAGGCTGATCTTCATCAAGGTCCCCCGAAACGTTCTCCAGCCCCTTTCTCCATACCCCGGTGCCCACAGCCCTTCTGTCGTCGTTCGACGGGACGATTGCAAGCCATCTACATTCCAGAGTATGGCATGTAACTCGACTCGTCTGCGAGCGTTGGCATTGTACAAGGAATTACACAGACTTGGTCGAGATTATCCTGACCCTTCGTTCGTCCTCTTTTCGCGGATATCAGGTCCGTTTTCCTGCTGACATGACCTTGTAATTCAGGTACAATTTCCATGCCAGGATGCGCAAGCTTTTCGAAAGTAGGCGAAAATCAATTTGTCGGATCTGACCTGCCCGACTTCATACTGTCACAGAAAACAGACATCTCACGGACAAAGACGAGATTGAAAACGCCTTGAAGCTGGGTGAATATATTAAGAAAGGTGCTCCAAATCCCCCTATAACGCAGTGGATGCAAGCTAATCCAAACTGCACAGAAACTTTAGCCTTATACTCACTCCGGAAGTACAGGCATCTCAAACGGATGTATCCAGACTCTACGTCGGATCCACAGTAAATTCATCATTGCTGAGACACGTTCGCGGGCAAACCACATGGAAGGCTGTGTCTGCTCTTGTGATCACACAAACGACGGCTTGGGATCACTCAAATGCAACTTAACAACCAGCCGTTGACCAGCCGTGTCCTTTGGGCATGAAATGAATATTCATGCTGATTCCACAGCTCTAACAGTCTTACGCGCTCAGTTATCATACGTAGATAGAATAACATGGGTTATTGATAGTGGCGACTGGCACAAATCTTACCCACCCTTCGCTGCCCCGTTTCCTTCTTCTCCGCACACCCAAGTCAACAAATGCTTGGCAGATCTGACAGACCATGCAAATCCGAACAAATGCACTAAACCGCTCTCCTCACATTGTTGTAGAGACTCGCTCGTATGCACTACAACAATGATCCAAATCGTCAGGAAGACGAGAGGAACGGCCACCGAATGCTTGTGAGCCAACGTGCCATGGGTACCTGGCTGCATTTCCTGCAAAGTCATCCCAGATATCGACTTGATAGCATGTTATCAGTTTCGTCGTCCTCCTTGGAAAGACCAAAAAGGCGATCTCAGGTCTAACCGCCACAAATGAATGACGCTACTAGGCACACTCAAATGCCATTGTATGTATCTGTTTCATGACTGATCGAAAATATTACGCAGGTTGACTCGTTGGGCGTTAATTGAAATCCCTGGGTGGCGCAGGCTGAGTCCCTCAATCCCTGCAGAGGCCTCAGATAACCCATCCGCATCGCACGTCCATGTCCCGGCTATCTTGTGAAATGATAGTGGCAAAGCTTGACAGATACCAGTCGAGTGCGTTGGTTGTCCTCCGTTGTTGCCTGTCTCCACCATAGACCAAGGACCAGGTGAGGCTGGAGCTCTCTCGCATCTTCCGAAATGACCGCCGGTCGGCTTCGAAGCAACGTTTCTCGTTGTCCACTGCTCAGTGATCTAGGACCGTCGAAGACTTGCAACTGTTTTTACCTCTCGTCCCAGGACTTGCCGCACCTCTCAAATATAGGTTCGTTTTCCGAGAAGTCCCCAACGGTGATGCGTAATGAAAGAGCGATGCTCGTATAATTGTGGAATCCCCGAGTATGGTCATTTGGGCGTTCCGAAGAAGAAGACTTGGGTCGGCATGGTTCCTATAATTGCTCACCAACTGGCAGATGTGAACAGAAAGATTTTCGGGAGCTCAACAGAGACCAAAGCAACCAGTACGAGAAGACAGATCGATCTTTGGAAGGCCGGAATATAGATTGCCAATACGCCACACACTGCTGTATAAAGCGTTCGATGAGCGCTCGTGTCTTCCATTGCGATGTAGAAATATGAATAGTTGACTAGTCATCCCAAGTCACGACGCGATCTGAAAGAAAGATAGGCAGTTCTTTTCACGTCTTCCTGATATCACGCAGTAAGTATCTAAGTTAGGACGATGTGAACAAGGACGGTAGAATGTAAAACCTTGTCGTCACGAGGGGATGTATTGGATGAGAACGAGTCTTCATATCTGGCGGGAAAAGTTCCCAGCATCTGAAGAACTGCTTCAGAAAGATGTTCTACAAAGAGAAGGCGCTGTAAGTTCCGAGCTGTACAGCTGTCCGCTTTCCTGATACTGATATATTGGAGTGTTTAGACCCCAGTATGTCATGTTCATTGGCAGATAAATGTCTCACCATCATTATACCCCAAGATTACCCATCGTGTTCATCTCCCATTGCGCGGGGTGTGAAAGCATGGCCATAGTCCCCAGGATCGAACTTTAAATGACAGTGCAGGCGTCACTTGAACAATGGTTTAGAAATCGCGTTCATTTTCATAGAATCCGCACGGAGTCGAATCCACTTTTGAAAGGAATAGCTGGGATGTTTCTTCCGGTCATGGAAGCGCGAGTTGTTCTCGGGGTTCACGGTATCCCTTCGTTCAAATAGACTAGGTCATTGAGTAATTGAGAAAGCAGCAACGTGCTTGTACGCAGCTTGTTCTGTGAATTGTAGAGGCAAAGGCCTCTTATCTGAAGGAACAGATGGGAGGAGACATGGTGTAGGATGGCAATATCCACAGTATGATAGTACGAAAGAAAAGAGAGTTGTGTCCTAAAGTTGACCAATCCTAGAGCGGTCACATGACCGTTTATCGATTGAGTCAATTTGAAATCGAACAGTTGATGAGATTCGGGAAAAAAGAAAAGACAAAATCTGGCCGCTTCAAATCTTCTTTCCGTCCACCTTTCCTCTCAAATTCAACCCAGAAGTCGGTGCGCACAGTCCTACGAATACAAAGACAAGCAGCATGCTGGATCGATTACCATTCATCTTTGCGATCGGCATTCTCCAACAGTTCTCTCTACCATGCAGCATGACAGGGTGACGAACCGACCACGTATGCCGACCTCTACTTCTATCCACCTTATCGATGCCATCCCACCGATCACACAGACCTGCACCCAACTTTCACCTTGCCTTGCAGCATACGTCTCAACAACCCCTTTTCGGTACACAAGGATGGCCTGGGCACTTCCATCGACGTGACTATAGCCAAATAATCAGACAATTCTCCGCCTATGAAGGCATTCCAAATTTCCATAGGTCAAGAATAGGGACGAAAATATTTATACGGTAATATAGCACATCTGAAGCAAGTCGGGGCAATCTGGCTATATACAGGTGCGTGGATCCAATGTCCGCGCGAATCAAACTGCTAACGAAAGGTGGAATATATATACAGGAAGAAAATGAGAGGCCGAGATACAAGTACAAACCGTGGACTATTGGCAAGAAGCATGGTATTGCCGTCGCAAGAAGAAAATTATGAAGCAAAACTATCTGAGAGCAAATGGTTCGAAAACTGGTATCTATAGGATGAAACTGGGGGAATCCACAGGTGAGTTAGATGAGTCACTCAAGTCTTTGAATGACCACATACAAATATTAGTTCGTTCAGTAAGCCTTCAATCCCAACGCGCGAGCACCAAGTCCCGCACTGCCTTCCCACCCGTGGAAACGTTCGTCAGAAGCGAAAATATCATACTCTTCGTCATCGCTGGTGTACATTCTCCCCATTCCTCTCGATCGCGCCCACACAGAAATGAACAATATTCGCTTCATCTTGCGATTCAGGAAAAACCAATGCGACGACCAGAGCAAGGCACCGCGACGCTTCAGCTTCAGACTCGTGGATATATGTGTGGAGAGGTCGTCGAACATGGAATGGTTGATTGCGGCACGCGGGGTGGGAGGCGGAATCTTGGTGCTACCGGTATGGGGCCTGGGTTTCACCTCGTCGATATCATAGTTATCAAACTCGAAGGTGGCATCCTCGTCGCTGGACGAGGCTTCGTCGGCTATTGAGGCGACATCGTCTTCATCATCAGAGAAGTCATTGGCGTGAGGATCTGCGTCGATTTCCGGTGTGTACGAGAAGACTTCACACTCCGATAATCCGATCACGTCGTCCACGAGGCGGAATAAGGTGGGATGGGTGCCGGACACGATGGGGGGCGGAGACAATGGACTACGAATCTTACTTTCGTAGGGAGATGAAGAGGTTGGCTCGGATGAAGGGAAGAATTCAGAGGAAGTTGGAGGGTAGGACGAATAAGAGCGGGGTGCACTAGAGCCACTTCGATGGGGTGATACAAGAGTGTTGCTCAGCGCATTGAGAATGCTTGCACCGTCTTGTTCCTTGACAAAATGTGATGGTCTGACATCAGAGAACTCGTGGTCAGGGAAGGCTACGTTGAGGGTGGCAATGAGGAGGTACAGGGTCTTCCTAGACGCCTGCTTGTCGATGGGGCCAAATGGTGTCATTTCTGCCTCACGGTCGAGAGCGAGCCAGGAGGGAAGGGGAGGAGAATTGGAGACATCTTCCTGGTATGCGCTCTCGAGAGTCTTGAAGAGTTTCTTGTCGCGTTTGATGTTCTTGCAGCTATAGGCCTCCATGCGGGTGTGAACCGCACATTCTGGGCCTTCATGGGTGAGCGACTGGGCTAAATGGGATAGAGCTGGTATCTCTATGTACTTCATGATGAGAAAGAGGGGGAAAGGGGGACTATGTGGCAGTTGAGGTGGAAAAAAAAGGGCAGGGTCGAGGTGGATAGGTAATAACTGGAAAGGGGGTGCTCTAATAGTCTGCTTCATGGAGGGGGCACGGCCCCGCTATTTGTTGTTTGTCTCTTGCCTTTTTCGGTTCAAACGTTTCTCGTCAATTCACTCAGGTCTCCCTCATTCTCTGGGGGCTCATTTCTTCACATGAGCCCATCGCAACTATATCCAAAAAATGCTTACATTGTGTATTGAATCGTCCTGTCAATGTACCACTGGCCGACTGTTATCTGGTTGGCAAGTTGGACGAAATTTAGGGTACACATCCACTCCACGGCCTTTTTTCTGTGGGAAGGGTTTCGATGTTTGACTTGGCAGTCATTTCCCTAAATATCTATCTTCGTCGTCTTCAAGCCGTCTACTCCCCTCCCCGTTCACGTTCAGGCATTGGTTTTATCGTCCTTTTGGGAAGAAGCCCCGAAAGTAAGGGTGTTGACTTCATTCACCACTGCACTGATACTCGAATGTTCAAAAGCACTTGCGATGAACCAAAAACGTACTAAAGGGTGACGATGACCACGAGTTGTCGAGGAATCTATCTCTGGAAAATTCGTGAGATAAACTGACAGTGTCCTTCCATGCATTGATGGATATAGTCTAGCCTCTTAGCCCTCTACCACCCTGTTATAATACTTTAGAGATACACTGATATAAATACGTGAGGCATTGAAGCTAAAGCCATGAAGCCAGTGTATCTGGACATTTCTCAAAGTCATTCTTGACGTCATCACTGGGGAGGTGCTAACGTCAGATTTATGGAATTCCAGAACGAGTTTCTGGAATGAGCAACAATTCCCATTTTTAGAGAACATTGGCATTGGCGCCCGTGTTCATTTCCAGAAATCGGGCCGTCCTCCACGTTGTAGCATCATGTTCGGCCAGTGTCCTTGATCAATGGCTCATTAATGGGATATAACATAACGCAAGCACCCCTGCGTCGTCATAAACAGCAAGTAAATTAATTGGTGATCCATCTTAGACCACCAAAGGCTAAATCATCGCGTGGTGTAAGGGTGAGGGGTCGTGACCTGGCCCTTCACTGCATCTTCGGGTTGGCCCTTCCGTAGACTCCAGGAGTCCACTTAAACTGTCGATATCTGTATCGGCCTTTGCGAACCACCACAGATTGGGAACCATCCTTCATTGAATGCCACCGTTGCGAATACTACCGGGCAACAGTGTTGGGAGAATGGCTCCTTCTACATATGTAGCTGCAGGAAATGTGTACACTGTTTGGTTCCACAGGATTCAAGAGTACATCTGTATAGAAAATAAACCAGCTGTTGAATACTCCCGAGATGTGATAGTTTATCATAGAAGAGTCATGGGTCCAGATTTGGCTCAGCGTAAGTTATGGGGAATTCCAGCCATCACATGAAATCCGAGGCCAAAGGTATGATCTTTATGTACTGCAAATAAATTGTGTCAGTGCTCTTCGGTGACGGTAGATAATCTGATGAGCGCCCAAATCCCCTTTGAATGTGTTATTTTGCTTCAAACAAGGCTCAAGGTATCCAATTTTGAAGGATGTGAACTTCCGAGTCAAAGCCTGAGAAGATGGAACCATGAAATGGAGCGTTGATGTCCAGGATGCGTCTTTGCGGAGTTTGATGTCCGAGAACTAGAGTACTTCCAAAGGCCGAACAGAAAAACGGTTGAAGTATGGCTGGATAAGTGTTCAGAGCAGAGTTATTGGGACATGAAGCGAGTGAGTGTTTATTTTGGCACGGCTGCAGAGTTCGGAGCGGAGTAGCCAACGATCACGTGTGCCCCTTTATCATATGCAAAAATCCCACTCTTCCCCAAACCATAAATTAGCTACCAGGTCGTCTTTCCTTCCCCACCACCTCCCACCCTTCTCATCATCATCACCATGTCCGATATCAAAGCCCCCGGATTCAAGGTCGGTTCTTGCAATCTCGCTCTTTCTTCAACCCCACTAATCTGAACGAGTAGGCCTCGGAACTCATCTCAGGACTTGAGACTGCTTTCTCCAAGTACTCTGACACCGAAAGGCAATCTCAGATCAAAAAGGTGTGTATCGGTTGTCTTTTTTGGCTGTTGAATGGATTACAAACCAAGCTTTCTCTTCAGACCAACGGTATCTTCGAACTGCAAGTCTCCAATGACGCCAAAGAGACAGTAACATGGACTATCGACATGAAGAAGACTGGAACTGTCTACAAGGGCAAGGCCAAGCCAAAAGCTGATGTTACCATCATCCTCTCCGACGACACGCTCATTGACCTCGCTGATGGCAAGGTATGCTAATCCATTCCTGGCGACCTTGGAATTCCATTCTGACCAACCACCTCCTCCACCTCCAGATCAATGGCCAAAAAGCCTTCATGACCGGGAAACTCAAGACAAAGGGAAACATGATGCTTGCTACCAAGCTTGATGTTGTGTTGAAGGTATGGTCATAGTCACGGTTTCATGTGTTACTGCCACTGAAATACCTCTTTACCCAGGGCGCTAAGGCCAAACTGTAGACCTCACCACCCATACCTCTATTATTTATATACACTTAATACATATATCCTTGGCCTTTTCCTTTCGTATTCCCTTTCAGAAAGGGCGTATTTGAGGGATATTGCGATGAACGCTTGAGTTTGCATTGCGGAATCCCCAGTGAAAAGTGGTGTCGCGTGCACAGGATAACATTAACGTTAGGTGGTGAGAGGTGTGTATTAAGATCCGAGGGATAACTACATAATGTGACTAAATAGAAAGAATAAACCCGCCCACATATCCAACAATATGAAAGATGAAACTTAGAATACACTACCGAAGAGACCACGGTGGCGACGCGGGGCAGGCTGGGGATCAGCTCGGAGGGTGGATAAACTGTTGAGTTGCTTCATTACTTCTTCCAGCTTGTCCTTCCTTTCCTGCAGATCAAGATGTCTTCTGACAATAGGATTTTCACGCGCAAAGTCGACAATTTCTTTGCGGTCTAGGTCATAGAGAAGCCTTGAATCAATTTCACGAGGAAACTGCACGATAGTGATTTGATTAGTAAATCGAATATCCAATATGATCATTCGTTCTCTTACTTGGTAGAAAAATTGGTCGAGGAGCTCAATGTTGATAAACATGGCCGAAGTATAAGCCAATTTGTCTGCAACCACGTTCAAGAAGGCTTCGGGGCAGAAAACTTCGCTTTGGGGACCGGCTCTACATCGTTTAGATTTCAAAGCCAGTAAGCGCAACTTCAAAATGCTGATACGATCATTGTACATCATCGCATAGCGGGCTATAAACGAAACGGAATGAAACCACGAAAAAAAGACAGAAAGAGGATAGAAACTGACCGTCTGAAAGCTGAGCAGGTGGGTAACGATACGATTCCACCGGCGCATCGTCTGCATCTGCTCCACCCTCCTCCTGATTCGAAGATTTAAGAAGTCTATCTTTTTTCATGTCTTCCAAAGACTTGAGGTATCCAATCAAACCATTGAGCCTCCTTGCTCCTCCGACTTTCTTTTTGATTTCCTGAAGTTTTTGTTCACACATCACTACCTCGTTCTCAAAGAGCTGGACGGCTCTCTCCCTTCCCGCTTCCCACTCTCTGGGTTCCACCTCAACGTCGTATTTAAAAGGCTTGATGCAGTTTTCAACTTGGTCGGACGTGACACCAATGCGGTCGCGGAGGATCATATGAGAAAATTCAGTGAGACGTTCCGCAGCGCGAGGGTGGAAGTTGAAAGGCTCGGCCCCAGCGATGGAATCGATGAGTGAGCGTAATCCGTCTGCCACCAGGAGGGTAGAGTCTCTCCCAACTCCAGACTTCGTGAGCAGAGAAGAGGCGGCTTCCAATTTATGCCTCCAGTAAGGTTCAACATCCTCCGGCTTAAGACTGGGATTGGCCGCAATGGACCCTAGTTCAGGAGCGCGTTTGTCCAACCAATAGAGTTGTTCCAGAACATCCATGACTTTGTCTTCGAGCATGCCTTTTAGTTTGGCTCGGATGATGGGGCGACGGAATTGCTGTGTAGAATCTTTGAAGCGAAGTTTGAGCGAGTCCATGGTTTCTGCGACGTATGATTCGGGCGATATCCGTCTGTCGTTATACTGCACCTTGAACTGGTATGTAGCCTCTTCTAATTCCAATTGGACGGCATTGGTGATACCATGGAGAGATGATGCCATAGAGGATTCCAACACTTCCATAAGTCGGCGACGCAGAGTATCTGTACCGACCATGAGAGATGTTTGGCTCCCAAAAATTTCTTTATGGGCCCCGAAATAATCACTCTCTCCACGTTGAGCGACAAGTGCTGTGTCGCGATTTGACCTTTTCCCGTGAGATTTAGCCACTACGCCAACGTAACCAAGATGCAGGGGGTATCTGTTGCCAGACAAGATAGCAGAGCCTTGCTCTGGAGGAACAAGGTCCATCTTTGTGACAACGCCGATGGTACGAAGGCCTAGAGGATCAACCTTTCGACTAGCTCGAAGTGCGGGAGAGTTTGCCAGATCAACATCAGCGGCACAAACAGCGAGGATGATGTTGGGTTCGCGAATGTACTTTTCGCAAAGGCCTGCAATCTTCTCCTTCAAAGATTCGGGCTGGTCGAGGGATGATATCTGGACATATCCTGGTAGATCGATGAGGGTGAGGTCGGGGACATTGGGAGAATAGATCCGCAAATCAATGGGTTCATTCGAAACGGCTTCCGAGGCTGGGACAGCGAGGTTGAGATCTGTAAGTGTGCGCTGGATGTCAGTGAAATCGCTGATTTTTCCTAGGCCCAAGCCAGGGAATTCTCCATATTCTGCAGGTACTTTCCCGTCTTTTGCTGGGGTATGGATAAGAGTAAGTTCGATTGGACGACGGGTGACCATATTATTGCCTCTAGAACGCATGTTGAGTTAAAAATACGGAAAGATTCGATAAAACCCGTACTTGGGCAAGAATTCATGACCAACGATGGCCTCCAGGACCGAGCTTTTCCCAGAGCTCTGACTACCGATCACAACTATGCTCGGGAGTTTGAGGGCATCACTCTGATCAATGCTGAGAAGCATGCTCCTAATTTCGATGAGCTTGCGAGTGAGATGCATGAGACCGTTTTGACGTGCGTCCAGTGAAAGAGTGTCTTGCGTCTCTTTTCTGGAGTCCGACGGTGTTGCAACAGTGGCTGCGATTAGAGCAGCAACAGCTGCTGCGTCCTTCGGTGAATTATTCGGCTCTTGGTCGTTTCCGTTGTTCTTGTCGTCTTTCTGCTCCCTAGGCGCGAAGAGATCTTTTAAGAACTGGGGTGCTTCTACAGCAGGTAGTTCAGGCAGCTTCATATCGGCGAAACGCGAGGTCACTGCGTTTATGCCATCAGAAGCAGTATTGAAGGCGTCACCGACGGTATCTTGAGCTGTAGTGATCCAAGCATTTGTTGTTTTCCTCATTTCTGAAAAACATAAGGGCATTTCCAAATATCAAGGCAAATAAGACGACGGTACCTTCAAACTTGTAGTTGGCATATCCAAAACCCCCAGCACCGATAGTAGCCCCTGCAATTGGCACGCGGAAAGCGCGAGCGACGAATCTTGGAATGGAGGAATAGGATATAGCGCGAATATGCACATGTCGTAGCATCGCTGGCGAGGGACTACTCGCATATCGTCGACGGAGAGAACCAGAGGTAAGGAAAGTCGTAAATTGGCGGCGAGCTGGACGGGTAGTTTCAAGTTGCCTTCGTGAATGTTGCAGTCCATAAGTTATTGCCTTGGGAGTAACGATGGGGGGAAGCCGTCGTTTTACGAAGGAAAGCATGTTGGAAGACGGGCGTCCAACGCTTCCCTAATCTCTGGATTGGGGGGAGTGGTTGGACGGTGGCAACACTGGGTGCTATAATCTGACGGCAACGTTGGCTTGCGAAATGTTTTGCCGAGCGAGGAGGAAACAAACCAAAATAGAGACAGAGATAAGATAAGATGCCATCATACCAAATCTAATCTCCAGAATCCCCTTCTTGACTTCCACGCCCATTCGACACTAGCTAATTGTAGTACCATGCATTGATAATATGCTTCCCATTCCTTGCTTTCAGCATGTCCAGACAGACCCCCCCGCCCACGGGGTACTATGTTCCTGCAGTCCTGTTCTTTGATGAAGACGAGAATCTTGACGAAAAGGCCATTCAAGCACATGTCTTGAGACTCGCAAATGTACGCCGCTTTGCTTCATTTTTTATGCCATCTTGACTGATCGATAACGTCTTATAAGGGGGGAGTAACTGGGATACTCGTTCAAGGATCCAATGGCGAAGCTCAGCATTTGTATGTTCACCACTTTCGTTGTCGAACAGGACGTTGATGTGTTTCAACTAAGATCCCATGATGAACGAAAACAAGCCATCACCCTCACTCGAAAGACATTGGACGAAAATGGATTTCAGGCAGTCCTCGTAATCGCAGGGACGGGTGCCCAATCCACACGCGAAACAAAGAAACTCTGCGTTGATGCAAAGGAAGCTGGGGCATCTCATGTCCTTGTCCTTACCCCTTCAACATGGCCGCCACAAATGACTCCTGATAACATTATAAAGTTCCATCGCGAAGTCAGAAATCGTCTTCGTTTTAATTTTTGCCACTAACCAATAACTTATGTAGGTTGCTGACGCTTCGCCTATTCCAACGATGATATACAACTTTCCTATGGTCACTGCTGGGCTAGACCTTGACTCCGATACCCTTGCAATCCTAGCTGAACACCCCAATATTGTTGGAACCAAATTATCCTGCGGGAATCTTGGAAAGCTCCATCGTCTTACAACTCGATTCCCCTCAACTGATTTTGCCGTGTTCGCGGGGCGCAGCGACGCTTTCTTGCATGGCTTGAACGCAGGTAGCGCTGGGGCAATCGCCGCACTGGTGAACATATTACCCAAGATACATGGACGCCTTTACAAGTGCTTCCGGGAGGGCAACACCGAGGAAGCCATGATTCTCCAGGGCAAACTGGGTCATGGTGATTGGGCCATTTCCAAAGTCGGGGGTATAGGAGGAGTCAAGGCGGTTATTTCACGACACTTCGGTTATGGACAAGGTCGTGTCCGCGGTCCTCTCAAAGCTGTGAATGACCAAAGCCTCGACACGAATAAGTTTCACCAGTTTCTGGAAGAGCTCATCAATTTGGAAAAGAGCCTGTAAACGGTAGACGATTATATCTTAAATGTTATATCCAACATTTTAAATGCATCCTGCCAGTAAAAGTTGTGCCCCGAAATAAGCTACCCATCCGACTGACCTGGACCTCCATTTTCTGCGTCCACGACCAATATCTTGATCTGGTTTCTGCACTCCAAAGACGTTTTCGGCTACGAAGATATCGCTGGCCATGAAAGTCCAGGCCCCGACAATTTTTTGACACCCTGTGTCGGTTGCTGTCGCAGTAGCCACCATTGTCATGATGATGATGACATACACAGTGACGAGTCCTCTCATCCCATCTGGAACGTCAAAAATTGCACCGGGGGACGATGGTGGTTGAAGAATGCCCAACCAATGTATAAGAACCCCTCCAAAGGCCAACGACACCAGAAAATCGGCCCAACGAATTTGAGTGTAGGATGTGTCGGAAAGGAAGGCCGTGATATATGCAATGTGGGCAAGCGCAAAGAAGAAAGTGCCCGCTTTGAACCGGGGTGTCTCCCCCTCCTTTGGTGGAGGAGAGGATTTTCCGTCTGCCCGGTAATAGTATGTTGCTGGCGAGGGAATGAGGAGAAAATCTCCAATGAAACTGAACACTAGCCCAAGAATCATCATCGTTGCAGCCCTTTGATCTCGTTCCAATAGACCACTCCAGTCCGAGAGTTCGACCTTCCTCGTTGCCGATTGCAATCCTGCGCCGACAAATGAAAGAGAGGCGAGGATTTTGAATCCGGAGCTACCGATATAAACGCTGTTTGCTTCAGAAAGTATGAGCAAAATCACGAAGGTGGTCAGGGCCAGGGGATAAGGGTGGCTTGGGATGTTCATGTTCATCTCCACCATGGCGAAGATTGGGTGGGTGCTGGAATGAGAGGACTTTCTGCGGCCTCGGCGTAACGTTCAGACTCGTTAATGGGGACGGCTGGCAGTGGGGTAAGGCAAACTGTAAAGTGATACATGCCATTGAAAATGCAGAATATGAAATTCAAATGCCTCATGACTTTTGTCTACATAATAGTCACAAGCCAGACGCCAAGGACAAATTAGAATCCGATGGAAAAATTGAATTCCTTTCATAGTTTGTTCATACAAATGTACAAAATATCAAATAAATATAGTATCCAAGTATCCACACTGGCTATCCTATCCAAGTGACCATCACCAATCTACTAGTGTTCTCTTGATCGTGAAACGATTTGTATATCTAAGAAAGAATCAAACGTAGGAGCAACTGGAGATATGAGTTCTACTTACCGTTGAGGGCACTTTCGCCTGACAAATTTGGAGGTGTTTCCCTCCTGTCCCTCTCATCGGTGATCAATGTTTCAATGATGGTCGAGAAAATGGGCTGGGATACACTTGTCGATGTCGCCAGGAAATCTTCAGAATGATAACGTCCTTCACTCGGTTTAGAGTTCCGGATATTAAGCATCAGCCTTGAAATCATAATCGAAGATATTCTAGAGCCTTGTTGAGATTTTGGTTTCGTTCACAATATAGTACGACTTACACGTTCGTAAGAGTTGTGGTCAAGCCTTGCTGGTATATCTAGGAATATGACGATGGGATGACTTCCATAAAACATCCACGGCGCATCGTAAAAGTTCACTCACGAAGCGAACCTGTTATAAATTGAGATGAGTGAAGGCAAGAACGGAGGTAAAGTGCCCACATGATATGATAGTAAGACCGACGAGCAAGCCAATAGCATGGCGCTTGAACAACATTGTTTACCATCGAAGTACAACGCAAGCCTGGAATGGAGGAGTTACACACCCAAAATAGATAACTCCTGCGGAAATAAAAAAGATTAATGTTTGCCTGCTAAGAGAAAAACATTTTTGAGCACTTGCCATCACGAAACATTGTATAAAGGATGCCGGAGTTCTCGTGTCTGTACATCAATGACTTATACATTGTCATTGAAAAGATCAAGATATCAAAGCAGAGCATTCCAGCCCAAGCATCAGCAAGCCCTGATCAGATCATAGTTGAGCTAATAGCTCAATCGAAGGATGCACTCGGGAAAAGGGAAATACTTGTTGACCTGTGAACCAAAATATCAGCTAATGCTGTTGCCAAAGCTGTATGATAACCAACGAACATCTGAGCAGGAAGAAGACACGTTGTTAACGGGAGATCGTCGATAGTATAGGAAGAGCTTTTTCCCGTCGCAACACACCACTGTGGACAAACAAAAATGAGGACAGACTCTTGAGATGATCATGTACCAGGATACGCACGACACCAAAAACAACCACTGCTAATCCAGATATACACAGAAGAATGAGTACTTTTTTGTCCTTATTATACAATGCATATGTTCGCATGATTAGTAAAACTAATCCAATAACGGTTAGAAATGAATATAAAGGAACTAGAAGTGCTTACTTCCAACAATGATTTGGATGACCACAGCAAGATATTGATGGTAGCTGGAGAGCCCTAGACATCTGACCGCAACACAAGGATATCTTCAGATAATGAAGGGTGCGCCGATTTGAATGGACCTACGACTATTGAAAAGAGGTAAACAATAGAACGAGCGCTGGAATAGTAGAGTCCTCGCACCTCAAATCGTTCAGGATCTTGAGTCTCCCAGAAATACTCCAAACCAACAGGGATATGCCCTAGCAGGGCGAGATAACGATTGAGATAGAAAAAGGATGAGGCCCAGGTGATTCGGCGTGAAGGCCAGAAAAGGGCGCATTCGTCAGGGAGTGTTAGGAGGTAGTCGAAGTAGAGAAGTGCTTAACATGCCGCCTTTAGCTCGTCTACAATGAAAAATAGTTATAGGAGCGTACTGAGAGCTGCAGCCCCGACACATTGATTCAAAAAGCTGAGAATACAGTTCAAACATCGTCAAGAATGGGATTCGGGGTTGTCACGCACATCTGGTTTTCCATACTATCCATTTATCAATGCGATAGGGGAATAAAAGTCAACAGTTCCTAATATCACGTCGGGCAGCTCATCAACGCATTAGATGTCGAGTGGGGAGGGAACGCAAGCAAGGGAGGTTAAGCTTTATTTAAATAAAGGAGAAGAAAACGCTTACAGGCACATACGTACACTTGTTTATAGGCGGACCTTATCTGGTCGGTCTTGGTGTTGATGATTTGCATGGTGGTACATTTGATTGACCTCCTCGGTCTTCCCCTGTCTTCCCCTGTGGATCTGAGGTTCTGGGCACCTCTGGGCACTGGACCATTGGCCAGCGTTGTCAGCGTTCTGAATGTCTGTTTGGACTTTGGTCAGCGAGGCTTTCAGCTACAACACTGGTGGCTCTTCCAATATCCAGAAGCCAATATGGCTAACGAACATCACTGGGACAAGAGGCCCACAATCGGAGTTCAAGCTTCACAAAAGATAGGGGTTGAAGCTAAGATGGACGGTAGCTTTGCAATTTTATTCTTCAAGGAGAATGATACTCATACATATTTATTTGTCGCTAAAAAAAGTCCGAAGCTTTCTGTAGCCTGTAAGTAGGAATCAATCGCCAAACCTACAAAAAACAAGTCAAGATATGTCAACCATTCTGAAAAGGCCTTGATAACTAACTCACCTATCTGGCAACAAAACAGGAGCAAGGAGACTCCAGGTATAAAGCACTATGCAAACCCATCCCGAAACTACTCTCATCCACATCGCAACCTCTGAACGCCCTATGTATACATCGAAGTCAGGGTCCACTGGTCCAGAAATCGGGTTCTTTGAAACAATGTTCCTGAAGTTGGAAAGGCAGAGTAAGAAAGATGGAAGGAAAGGAGATGATGGAATAGCATACCAATCCGTCAGCAGCATTGCCACATACATAGCCCCGATTGCAAAAATGATATGAAACCAGGAGTACTACACCGTAAGAGTAGAGTAAGTTTTATTTGTTTACGAGGATGCGTTATCTTGAAACACACATTGTATCTCGTTCCAGTTCGTTCGTCATCCCTGGACTCCCCAACGACTTCTTCTTCCTCGTCCTCTTCCTCTTCCTGCAGGGCGGAGGCAGGGATTGCTCTGAAAAATAATTTAGTGGTATAAAGAACATTATTTGGCACCATAGCTTACCCAGCTTCTACAGCGGCAAGCAAGGCTTGATATCGCGGTGATTCAGTCCGACCTGGTTGCTGGCTCACAAAATTGAGTTCTGAATGGCCTTCATCGTCGGACAAATGGATGCGGCCTTTCTTTCCCTTCCCAACGAGTGCTCGACTTTGAGTCGCTGCTCGGGAGGTTGAATATGCGATGGCCAAGAAGGTGAATACTCCTCCCAAAATAAGGACCGCTTTCTGAGTCTTTTTGCCGTCGCGGAGGGGATTGCATTGCTTCGTTTCATGAACATGATTGCTGAGAGCAGATACGATGAGGTAAGTGCAATAAGCAGCGACCATGGAAGATTGCGCCAGTCCTGAACGAGGGTTATGTTCTTGGACAGCTGGATGGACGCTCAGTCCAGTGATGACAACACATAGAGCGAGATTAAATGATATGAAGAACTGGTTGAGTGTACAACCGGATCCTGCAAAATACGCATAGAGGAGACCGGTGAGGGTGATGGTGAATGCGTACATGGTGGCAGTGGAACCGATGAGGACCCATTGCCAGAAATTAGAAGATGAATTCTCCCAGTTTTCAAGGCAAGTCTCCGACCATGAGTGGGCAAAATCGACGAGCAGAACGAGACCGACAAGAATGAAGATGGTGGCACCGATCAAGGCAACGTAGTTTCCCCAGAACATGAAGAAGCCATTTGGGATTGTGAAGCTGATGCCGACGAGTATTAACCAAAGAAGTGTCTTGGGTCCCCACCATCTGAGCAAGCGTCAGGATATGAGCAAAAGAAAAGAATAAATGTTCCTACCCATTCTGTATGGCTGCTCGTTTGTCTTTAGTGTCCTGGACTCCAATTAGGAGAGAGCTGAGAATAAGGTGGAACAATGCCAGAGCGAAACAGATACGATGAACCTGTATAAGCGATCAGAAAGAGAGGATATGATGCTATCCAAGGAGCTCACCGCCAATACACCATAACATTGTTCACCATCGCAGACCATCTTAATGTAATCCAGACTCCACTTCTCAATAAGTTTAATGGCGAAGTCCGTCTTCATTATCCAAGCAAGGATAGAATTGAGCATAAAGATAATCTATAATCAAATTTGAGTATCATATAATGGGAATAGAGCCAAGATACTCACTCCAAAACCCACGCGAGTGGCGATGGAAGAGTTGCAATTACACGACTTGAAGAACATGGATGCTGCGCAAGGCATTTTGTCAACAGCTGGAGAGGCATGGAGAGCGACTGAAGAACATACCTGCGGTAGAGGTACAAAAGAATGCCAGACCGGCAAAGCAGGATGTTGCGATAGATGTTAGCCCGCCAGCGAGCGGCAGAGACATTAGGAGGCCCATGGTGGTGAGCGAGTGAAGGAGAGCTGTTGCTTAATTAGACTCACAGCACTTAAAGCAGCCATGTCATTCATTACGTAATCAGTACACCCCGCCCGCACATTTACTTACCGTTTTTATTTTATCCAGAGGATCACATACGGCTATGTCAACAAGCTGATTTCGAATGATTTTGTACATACAACAGGTATATGTACTTGAAGTTTCAACAATACTATACACTGTACATGGAGAGTCAGTACATAGTGGGTCACAACACTGCACTCTCTGGAATTTTATAATACAGAGGCTGAAAAGGGAACCTTAGAAAGTGAAAAAAGAAATTAATGGCGAGACTTACAGTATTGAACACATGATAATAATGCCCATTGACTCCTCCTTGTTTTTCATCACCATAATACGCCATCGGGAACCACTTCGAGAAACGTCAGACAAGATGGAGATAGAGAAGCACACAGATACTGACATGTTCCACAGGAAGCTCTTCCTTCCTCGACCTGAGGTATCGGGCCTCCAACGAGTCATCCGTGACGTTGTGGCCATGTCGTGGCAATGTAAATTGGGCGATCTGAGTTTCTGTATCTGTGATGATACCTCGCGAGATGCGTGCATAGGAAGTACGATACAAGCCACGGTAGAAGATGTATTCGCACCTAGCATGAAAGATTACTCAGACGTGCATCTGACTGAGTCTTTGTATGTTACTCACCAGCGATCATTATCGTCAACGTCGACATCATGAACATTGCCTTCATTTACCAAGATTCCATAAGGATCCGCTGAAGTAGAGAAGATTGGTCGATATTTTGATAACGTAAAAAAAGAGCCATGCTTACGACGAGGTGCCCAAGGTTTGGTGACAACATATCCAAGGAAAATAACGGGCCTAGGTGATGCTGCCATGATTCTAGCCAACTCCGTGCTTTGGAGTTCTCTATCCAACGGATCCTCCTCTAATTTTCACGTCAGAAAATTGTACCCCAGTGACACCTTAGATGTAAGCGTACCTTGCCCATTATGCGAGACGACTACGAGGACTTCGGTACCATACACGTCTATGACAGCTTCAATAGCTGGTGCAAGCTCTCCATGAGGAGATGGTAAAAGGTGATGCTTGGTACTGATGATCGGGAACTCGAAGATAATATCAGACCCTCAATCGTTAACTCAGAAGAAATTAGCCATACTTTGCTTAAGAGGACTGCACCCCACGTGTGTGAATTCGGTCCAGGTCCGATATCGACATACTATGGAAAGAGAAGGATGAGCGTTGCAAAAGAAGTCTGCCCAAGATATCAGCTCACATAATGAGATTCTTCGACTATGAGGCGGGATCTATGGAAGAAAAATCGGTTGAACGAAAGGATCTGGAGGAGATGTCAAAGGAGAACGAACAGGTCGCGGTGTCCAAAGGCTGTCCTCTGATAAACGGGAAAAAATCAGCATCAATGCGATCAAGCCAATAAGCTAACCACTTACATGCAAGTCGGTTTCAAGGAGACCGACAATGTCCAGCTCCATATCTCTAATACAGTATATCAACAAATGTCACCCAGCTGTTTTGAGCGATCGAGAGCTCACTTTATTAAATTCATCATCCCCCGTTGGCTATCGTGTCCCTCATTATCAATACCAAAGTGCACTGTCCAAATTCCCGTATTGAATATTCTGGTTCCAGGCTTGAAAGGCTGAGGAGGTGCAACAGGGAGCCGGTACACCGTCGTTAAAAGGGAGAGCAAAGAAACCACAGAGATAATACTACGAATAGATGATTTGTACTTGATGGCTGTCGTTGAAATAGATGACGACACATTTGAAGCATTACCCGTCCATTTGAAAATAGGAAGCAAACATCCCATTTGAGCAAATAATACCCTAAAGTCCCTGCGTCAGCGAGATATTCGAAAAAAAAAAGTTCAATGAATCTCACAAATCAGTCCTTTCTCGCAAATACACCCCTCCTGGGACAAATGCATAGGCAACTGTAAATATGCTTGCCAAATTCAGCACACAATAAACGCCCATTGCCATTGTATAGATCTTGGAGATGTTCAACACGGTGCTTCCGTTAGAGTTTTTAATAACAGCAGCTTCCGACGCGGCCTGAAAGCCGAGTGAAAGAATCGACATGAGGAACACAGCGACACCCAATCCACCGGCGTAGCCTGTCCAATTTCGGTATACGTACATGACGTAAGTGCTACCAGCACCAACGATGAACCACACTGGGCTCGAGGTAACAGTGGCGACTCGTCGTTTTTCGAGAGATAACTGAGCCAGCAACAGCCCTAGCGCCATGGATACAACAGTCAAGCATCCGTGAAGATGTGGTACTGGGCCACGAGGAACACGGTTTTCGTAGCCTGTCCACGACCATGCAACAAGGGTACTCGATTCTGAAAGTAAGTTGTGGAGGCAGAAAAGGAGTGATCCAAGAGGAAGAGCTGCCAGAAGAGAGCTGTTGCGGCGTTGCGATACTTTGGGTGTTTCTGAGGCTAGTTTCGTAGGGATCTCACGGGTGGAATATTCATAGATGGCGACTAAAGCCAGAAAGAGACCAGTTTTGTTGTATCCATCAGCTTTGTGGTTAATAAACGGCCACACTAACAAGAAATGTTAGCAGTGGAAAGTTACACGTAGTGTTAAACTGAACCTGGGTTGTTAGATCGGTTCGCCTGTTTCGCTACTGAAGAAATGATGACACCAAGGCCAGTTACTTGAGGAAGTGAGCCACAGTGGTTAATGGGCCGGAGAGTGTATAACATACCAATTGCCTGATACGATACATCGGAATTTCCATGAACTATGCCTGACCAGGCGACAGCTTGACGCATCATGGCGGCGATGTTGGCAACGAAGACAAGAGCCAGCCTCCCTCCGGGACTCGGTACGAGATATGCGATGATTCCTATCAGAGATGTGTAGTGGAGTATCACTTGTCCTCTACGTGTTTTGGTGAAATCCAGAGCAGTCAGGGCTGGGGCATTGTTTGTAGAAGTAGAACCGAAAACATAATTGTAAGGCGCAGAGAGTGAAAGCAGAGCAGGCGAGAGAACAGAAAGAAGGGCCAGTTCATGTCCTGCGATACCCAGCTTCCAGACAGAGAAATAGAATAGCGTCGGTATGAGGGAAGTGAAAAGAGTCCAAAAGATGTAGGCTACATATATATAATAAGGTCATTGATTGATGTGGTATGAGTGGATGGTGGACGACTCACAGAGGTATACATCCGACAAGAAACTGGCTGTCGTTCGCCATGTGCTTGAGTTGGGATTTGTCCCAGTGGTGTGATCCTTAGGCACAGAGACATATTCCGAGGTTTCAGTCCCCTTGGCAGGGATTCCAGCGTCGAGGGCTTTCCCTGAAGACCTTTGTGCATTTCGATTCCTAACCTCCTTTTGAGTAGGAACAATTTCGACGGCAGATGTGGAATGTTCGACGGGTCTGTTTGGGAGCGTTTTTTTGTTAGCACAACGTGCAGAAGCAACATTCCATTTCAGACGGGACATACATAGGCTGTGTCGTGAGTTCTGTTGACTTGAGACTGAGGCCGCTAGCAAATGATATCTGGAAAGGTGTTTAAAAATATACAAAATATGAGAAGAGACGCGTCCCACCTGTAAACCAGCCTCACGGAATTCCTGCTCGGCGATGGAGTCGTAAAGGACGTCGAAGAAAATGAGGCCCCACTCAAAAAAGGCGTAACGCGTGTAAGCTATACCATAATTCAGTAAGGATCGGCAGAACACAAATAGGACAGCAAGTCACCTCCGGGGACGCGATGGACCTTGTGTTGTATGAAGAAATAGATGAGAGGCGCGATTGTCAGGAAGAAGCTACACGGAAGGAGGTGAAATAGGAGTGAAGTAATTGACACCGCGACGCGTACCATGATGCAGTCAATATCCTAACGTACGGACGTGATATGAGATATCTACTTCAAATAGGAGAAACAACAGACGGTAGCACCTTTTTCTACGAACAGAAACCCTCGAGGCGGGTGTTGACGCGATGCCTGCCAGCATCCAAGGGATGTTGCATACCATGTAAAGAATCATCATGAAGTCGTGGATGTCATGATCGTCGCTAGACGTGACATACACCCAGCCTCCGCAGGAAAGGGTGCGGACAAGTCCAGAGAGAAAGACGAGACTGGGAAGGGACGAGGCGGAGGAATGATGAAGGAAATACTGGAAAAAGACAAGAGCGAAGCGAGGACCTTGGAGAACGATGTGAGAAGAAGAATGGATGGTAGAAGAGAGAAATAATGACCTGCTGTGAGAGCTATGATGAACTGGAACAAGTTTCGCTCTGGATACCAGTCACCGATGCTAAAGGACGCGTAAATGAGAAGCATATGGATTATGGAAACGGGGACGAACGAGGCAGACACGGAGGGAAACCATTCATCTGGGTATTGTGCGACATCGTTTTTGACGACTTTGCGGTAATGAAGGGCACAGGCGAGAACGAGAGCAGAGAGAAAGGCAGAATAGGCGAAGACGGTGTGCAGACGGACGATGGCGGCGGCGGAGAGAGTAGCCATGCATGCTTACGTCATTCACCCATCCTTCACGACTACACGCTTACGTCATTCGCCCCAAGATGCCTATCCCCATCACCGTCTTTACTGGCTTCCTCGGTGCTGGAAAGACGTCCGTCATCCTCTCTCTCCTCCCCAAACTCCCTGAATCATACAAACTAGTCCTCCTCAAAAACGAGTTCGGTGATGTCGAGGTAGACAGCAAATTGGCCCAACAGTCCTCCCTCACCGCCGTCAGCGAAATTCTCAATGGCTGCATGTACTGCACCCTATGTGTTCTCTAGTTCTCCTCATATCTATATCCTTCTAGGTGCTGTGTTCTTGTCGGTCAGATGCAGAATGCCCTTCTGGAAATACGTGGTCGGTCCTGTCCAATGCTTTCATTTTTAGCAGAAATGAACATGTTCTCCTTCAGATAAATACCATCCAGACCGGATAATCATCGAGTGTTCGTACGTCCGTATCTACAATTCAACTGTTATCTATTCAGATGGATGAAAATCAAAATACAGTGGCTCAGCATTCCCGGCCACCTTGGCTTTTCAAATCCGTCAGCTGGAACGCGACACCGGTGGCGATTTTCATCTTGACGCCATCGTCACCGTCATTGATGCTGAGAACTTTACCGGCTACGAGGACACTTCTCCGACCGCAAGGATGCAGGCCAGCTACTCCGATATCATCCTCATTGTAACTAGCTTCTTGTTTGCCATTTGCTCGCTAGTTCTGAAAAGAAAAATGACCCTGCAGAATAAATGGGAACTCGTCTCAGAACGTGCTTTAGATATAGTGATGGACCACCTGCACACTCTGAACGATATCACTCCCAAAATCAAGTGTCAAGGAAGAAATGGAGTCGACCCGAAGCTGATTTTTGGTCTCCAATCCAAGCTTTTTTTGCCAGATTCGGACTTGGTACCAGTCGTCCACGATGAAGTTGAAACCTTGACCCTCGGACGGGAGGGCATCATTCGCCATGATCACGGAGATCATCCAGCTGAGAATAACGCGCCATTAGAGAGGGGGACATTAATAGAAGCTCTCAACCTGCTGCCACGTGAAGCGGTTTGGAGGCTCAAAGGGTTTGTCCTGCTGGAAGACGGAAAATTGTATATTTTAAATTGGGCATTCGGTCGATACGATTTGACCGAGTACTCTGGAGAGAATCAGAGATCTTTGCGAATGACGGTGATGGGAGAACGCGGAGAAGTGGGTCGGGCAGTGTCCAGGTTTGTCGCCGCGTTGAAATCTTAGTCAGCAGAGCGTAGACACAAATAATCACATGAAGGAGCCCTCAGTTCAAGACCCATACAATCCCTGATCAATCAATGTTATCTTTTCTTCTCCAATTCCCATGTTCTCCTACGCTCTCTCAACAGGTATATCCTTGTTTCGCCCTCCTTTCTCTGAAGAGCCCTCATTTTGAGCCTTTTAGCGAGCACCTACTTCCATCTGCCCATAGACGAAGAGGAGGACCAGGACATTGAAAATTACGAACGCAAGTTTCTGACATGGATAGCAGAGCCCTCAGGCTCCTCGACAAAACGCGGCCTTAAAGACCAATCTACTCCACATTCAAATCACGACTCAGACGCAAGAAGCACTGCCGTCGTTCGCACCGTTCTCGAGAATGACGACCTCTATGACATCCTTGGCGTTTCAAAGACTGGTACTCTCGACAAGATGACTCTCAGGCGGGCGTATCTCTCACGAAGTAAAGCTTGCCATCCCGAGTACGTTCTTCAGCTCGCCCGATGCATCATATCACCTGGGTTCTCATCGTCATAAAGCAAATTTCCAGACAACCCGGACGCCACCCATGCATTCCAAAAAGTTGCTGTTGCATATGATGTTCTCAGCCAACCAAACCTCAAGAGGCTATACGACAACCGTTCTCCCTCGTCAAATTTCGATGTTTTTTCAACAAGACCGATGGGTCACGCCGACGAAACGTTTAGAAGCGTTGTTCTTGGTGTCTTCAACGACTTCCTTGACGGTGATTTAGAGGTCATCAGAACTTTACTGAGTATGTATCTCACCTTGTATGTATTCTCCGTGAATGGATTAATAAATTCTAAAACAGAAGCTATCAACGACATCAATCCTTCTATCAAACTTGGGGAAGAAGGTATCAACTCTGTCCTCGTCACTTTGCAATCAATACGTGAGCGAGCTCTCAGTAAGTTCAAATCACACCCTTTTTCTTTCCCACTAACGTCTTATGTTTCGCCTATAGCATGTCGAACATGTATATACGCCCTTCACTCTGAGATAACCCGCCTTCTGGAAGTTCAAAGCGCTTTCCGTCAACTTTCATATTTTGACCTTATGGGTCGTTCTCGTCTCACAATTCAGCTTACCCGAATCACTCTGAGCATGCCTATCGCTCTAGAGAAGGCACTGCAAGATCAACATGCCTTCGAGTACGGTGTCGACGGAAAAGAACGAGTCAAAGAAAGATTGTTCCCAAGACATATCACTCTATTGATTAGAGGGATCGACATCGCGCTCGAAAGGATGGAACGGATATTGAAATGATGTCCTTTTTCTTAAAAATCTTTTTCTGCTTCATTTCATCAACATTGTATTCTACTTTTCACGCACATCTTTCTTTTCTCAGTCTTCTTCCCAGCCGTTCAAGGGTGATGCAGCCAGGCCCAGTGAAGCCCCCACAACGTCGTCGATATTTTATTTGGCTCTAAACTTACAATACGTCATGGCTCCTCAGCATCGGGACGAATAATTAGATTACACCACAACTTCACTATGCTCACATTTACCAGTTCTTGACACATGCTCAAGATTTACCCCACCCTTAGACCTTTCGTAGATATGCTTACTCGTGATTTTCTGTTGTACATACCATTGTATTGTATTAGTAGTTTGCATGCTATGCGCATTTTCCTGGCTCATCATTGGGCAAAGCACTCGCCAAAAAAATTATGAACAAGAATAAATTGCACACATACTAAACCAATCGTGTATCAGCAGTCAACAAAAAAAAGGTGAAGCATTTTGTTTTACAAATACAATTTCAAAGAATGAAGGGACGCAACCCCGCATTGAAATTAGAGAACGAACATTGGGCCAAAAGGTAAGACACAAGAAGACAAATTTGAAGGACAAATAACGAAGAGAGGGTGAAATTAGGCTACAGTCGAGACTCGAGGATCAAAAGAATACTGCATAGGTCAAAAGTTCATTTTTTTATGACGAGTAATTTCTGGGTGGTTGCTGTGAACTGTGTGTTAGAGAAAAATCGATAGAAATTGATTGAATGCATACCATTGGAGTCATCCAATCCAGCTGCTGGTCAGGACCAGGTGCATTTCTACCAGGATAGGCTTGAACACCATCATAACCGTCCTGGGCTGCTGCTACCGACTTGAGTATGGTCGGGACGTTCATACCGGGATTAGAAGCCGGAACTTGGGCTTCTGGGAAGAATGGATAGAAAAGGTTGGAGGGCATATCAACAAGTTTACTATCGGGGTGGCTAGATTCGCCACTATTGGTACGGTGCATGGGGTTGGTCAGGGAGTTGAGTGGCCGAGTCGGTTTATAGAGGGGGTTATAACCCCCAGAAGCAGACGCGATGGTGGGTGTTGCGTGCTGGGACTTGATGGACGGGGACTTGGTCTCATCCCAGTCCAACTCAGGAATGAGATATGGCGGCTTTTGTTCAGGGACGAAGGTGTGCAGGTTGACCTTCATGACATGTTCGACGAGCTTCGAGATGAGGGGATGGCCACCGTTGGCATCTTTGCGTTCCCAACGCCAACGGAATTTAGGAATCATATCCAAAGCGAGGAAGACATCATTGACTGCTACGGCAGGTGGCAAGCATTGAACGTCGGAGATATGCCCATAGAGTATGACCATGGCTGCGATGTGCAACGGGATAGGCGAAGTGAAGAAGGCAATGTTTGGGAACTGGATGAGTTGGTTGTGAACGATGATGATATTATGCGACGTGATGATAGCTAGAAATAATGTTAACAATCTGAAAAGGAGACGGAATGCTAAAGAGACGACGTTACCATCTACAAGGGCCTTGTGTTTTTGTTCATACGAAAGTTCATTGCTGTTGAAAAGGGCACGAAGCATTAAAATGCGTGCGATACCGATTTTCAACAAAGTGAGGCCCAAGTCTTCTGTTATGTCGTGCACAAGGCTTGCTTTCTTTTCGGCAGACCAACTGTCGGTGCCAGTGAAATAATATTGATATTTCTCTGGAAGATTGTTTCGGAATGCACCCATGCTCTTTATGATTCTAGTCGCATTGCGCATAATCGTGTCACCAGACTGCATGCTAGGAGCATAAAGTGAGTTGATGATATCAGCTTGAATATCAGCGACCGCCGGAGAGAGCTCAAAGTGCTCCGAGAATTCCACGAGGTTTTTGTTCTTTGCGCGTGTTGGCTGTGGAGTATTGGTATCAGAGGGTGCGATGGCCAAAGGTCGCCCAAAGATGATCGAGGTCCCACGATCTTGGACGAGGACAATGGCCCACAAGCGAATGCGAAGTTGGCTTTCTTCCTCTGTAAATATGTGGGTATTCGTGGCAGCTGCGACCTGGGTGGTTGGGTCGTGGTGCAAACCAAGTTCGATAGAAAGTCGAACAAGGTTACCAACAAGTCGCCACAGAGTACGACCTTGACGCTGCAATTAGGTTTTGTCAGTGTGTGATAGCACTTGTGTGAAAGAATATGATTCACCTCGATGTAAAGATACCAGTGCAACAAAATAAGCGCTTGCAAACTAGAGATGGAAACGTAGAGATCTGGTTTGATGGCCAAAGCCCTTTCGAAGAATTCGTCGTGCACAGGCCAGTTAGCAGGCATGAGCTTCTTGGCCACTGCAGACCCCAGAAATTGGTCGGCATCGGGAGATTTAGCGACAGCACGATTATTGAGTTCACTTAAAGTTCCCAGAGCGAAGATTAAATAGACACTGCAGACATGGCCAGGGTCGTAGACAGGACATGCGCCGTCATAAAGATCGTCGAGGATTTTATCGAGATCCTTAGGGGCGTAGACAGGTCGATGGACATTGAGATGCTTGAAGTAAACATCGACGATGTGACGAGCATATGAACGGTCTTTTGGCAACCAAATATCGACCTGGGCTGATTTGGTTATCGGACCGTACAGAGAAAGAACGTTTGGTCCACCGCCAGGTTTGTTCCTGGGAACTGAGACACTAATCCAATGTTCTGCTTCGCGTGGACCATGAATCTCCAACTTGGGCAAAGCCTTGGGGTCAACGGGGAGCTCTTCACTGCCAAGATCTAATTTTAGTCCAGACGTTATAGCAGGGGATACACCGAAATTTGTTGCAAGAGCCCTGGCACTTGACATATCATGACCGTTTGGATCAGTGCCTTTGGTGGCCCGCATGACTGGAGATGAGATAGCTTGAGCAGGATGGGGCTGCACGGCTTGTTCTGGAGGAGGATGCTGATGCATTGGCGGTGGGGGAGGCCCTGGAGGGTATGGCACCCCAGGCTGGAAAGCAGGGTGGATGTGTGGATTGTACGGTCCAGGAGGATGGGGTTGCATCATTTGATGAGGATAGGGGGGAGCAGGACCATAAGGAGGCATCATAGGATGTGGGCCGTAGGAGGGATGCATCAAAGGCGCAAACATAGGGGGCTGCTGATAACCTTTGGGAAGCTGGGAGGGAGGAGCACCATCTGGGCGGAAAGTCCTCAAAGGAGGTTCGAGTGGACCGAAAACGGAACCCGGGGGAGGTGGGAGGGCACCAACCTCGATGCCCTCGCGGGCGATGATTTCTTCGAGACTGTCGAGAGTAAAGCCGGGTATCTGGCGCTTAAGAAGAGCCTCACACTGGGCGAGTTGAAGCTCGAGACGCTCTGTGTAGCCTCTGGGGGTGAGGGTATGGCGATGCCTGTCCTCCTGGTTGCAGGGAGTGCCGGCTGTTGAGCAGGCGGTGCATCTGGGGTGCTTGGAATCACACTGGAGGAGGAGACAGAAAATGAGAAGAGGGGATTGTTGGTGGAAATTGCCGTCGGTGTCGCCCGACGGGACTTGCCTTTATTTTCTTGCTCCTGCACCGAGCACACGCTTCGTGTGAGCGCCGAAGTCTTCGCGGCTCAGAAATCGTCGGTCCATCCTCCTCCGTTCCCTCCGCTCTCTTCCTCCTCTTCGGGGGCGGCTGCGCAGTCGCTGCTGCCCCCGGCTGCTGCTGTTGCAGTTGCAGGTGTTGGTTTGGGTCCATCTGGAGCACCGATTGCAGGGATGCAGGCTGTGGTGCGTTGTTCTGCTGATTCACCTGGTTTGGCAGCATAATCAAGCACGATACACCGCTGCTGCAGGTCGCTTGTCGTCGCTCAGCCCAGCGAAGACGACGACGAACCCATTTTTACGAGTTTGGCTATATTTGTTGCTTACCGGGCACTTAGCAAAATAATTCAATAATTAATTAACTCGTCTCTTCTTCCCGAACTAGCATGAACTTTCAAAGGCCTGCTGCGCTCACCGTCCCAGCCCAAGGCAACGCCTCGATATATACTCTTGACACTGTTGAACGGCACTACCACGACGACCAAGATGACCACGACAGTCGCAACGATCGTTCCCCTCTGCTTTCTCCCTCAACTCCCACTTACGGGTCCACCTTTCCGAGATCTCCTGGCCCAACATCTTCTGCCAAAGTCATCTTCAATGCTACTCTGAAGATGGCCTGTATATTTGCACTTAGTACAATTCTCCTAGGTGGGACACTCTGGCTAGCACTTCCGACATTGGAAGAGTGTGTATTTCGTTCTTTTTGCATCGCCTCTCGACTGACAGCCAGCTAGAAATGATCGCCCTCTGTTACAAATCCCCAAGTCCTTCATCCAGCTTCAGCAGCTCAATGGTTTGCTCAAGAAGTATCGAGACATCTACCCATACCGAATATTCATCTGCTATGTCATCACCTATCTGTTGTGCGTCTTATCATCCATTTCTTCCTCCAAGACACTTAAATTACAGTTCCCAGTCTCCAGGCTTTCTCCCTTCCAGGTTCTATGTATCTATCCATCCTTGGAGGAGCTGTATGGGGTGTTCCGCGAGCACTTCCACTGGCCTGCTGTTGCGTTGCAACGGGTGCCACTCTGTGTTACCTGATATCCGCTGCATTGGGACCAGCACTCCTTACTCTACCTAAGTGGAAAGCAGTTCTGGACAAGTGGGCACACAAGATCCGTGCCAACAAAGAGAATATGATATCTTTCTTGATTGTTCTCCGGATCGCGCCTCTTCCTCCACATTGGGTGGTCAATGTAGTGTGCCCTCACGTCGGCATCGGGTTGATACCGTTTTGGATCAGTACTGCGCTGGGCATTCTTGGGGTCAGTGTAATACATACGACGATTGGAAGTGGGTTGGATGAGATGACGAGCGCAGACGATTTCCACTTGATCAGTCTGCGGAACTTTTTAGGATTGGCCGCAGTTGTCGTGGGTGTTATGATACCTGTTGGACTGCGATACTGGTTCCGAGGAGAGGCTTCAAATGTGGAGGATGGAGAAGAAAGCCGGTTACTTGGGGAAGAGATAGAGGGTGAGGACGAGGAAGACGAGGAAATCATGAGTGTGGGACGGACGGGAAAGAAGGACGGGGAGAACGAGGAGTCTAGCGATGAAGATGAAGACTCTGATTTGATTTTAGAGGCTGGACCTAATATTCTGGCCGGAAAGTCGAGTAGCAGTAGCTTGTAATAATATAATGAGTGGGCCGAAGAAATATGGAAATAAACATTTTTTGAAGAGTTAGTGGTGTCAACTCCCGCAAACATGCCGACTTGTCAGCCACAGCCCTGCGAGTCTTGCTTCACTCCCACCACCACCACATCTCCGCTCTCCCTCAATCCCTTTCCCCCTCCCCTGTAAGCAAACGCCATCGTTGGGACGCATTGTCTGTCCATCATCCGAATGGCCGATCGTCATTCTCAGTATCCAATGCTCCCCAACTTCAACGGCGGTCTGCTCCAGCAGCAGCACCAACACCAGCAGCAACACCAGCAGCAACAACAACAACATCAGCAGCAGCAGCAGATGCAACATCAGGCACAGCAACTCCAGGACAATCCCCAGGCTCTATCCCAGCAACCAATGGACCCTCGGATGTGGCAGCAAATCCAGCAAATGCAACAGTTTAGGGCCCCAGGTGCCGCGGATATGAATGTGAACAACCCAGCTCAGGTGTGCCAACTTTCCTTTCTCCTTTCAAGCCCCTTCATATATATCTGGCGTCCCAACTCATCATTTTGTTCAGCTTGCGGAATTGATGAAGCGCACTCAAACGCTTTCGCAGAATCACGTAGCCCGCGCACAGCAGCAGCAGCAACAACAACAGCAACAGCAACAACAACAATTTGGTATGACTGCTGGATTGCCCCAGATGAACCCTGGCGGTGGTGTTCTTGGTGGGTCTGTCCAGCAACAACCTTTTCACGATACATCTTCCCCACACCCCCAATCTGCTCACATCCCTCCCGGCTTTCCGAACATGGGAGGAATTCCATCTGGAAATGTCAACCAACCCTCTAATCTTCAACCTCGTAACTCTTTCGCACCAAACTCCGTCACCCGCCAGCTTGAGTTGATTGGTATGGCCCAAAACCAACAACCCCAGAATGGGCCAGTCAAATTTAGTCAACAACAGCTTCAACAACACCAGTTGAATCAGATGCAGCGAGAGCAACAGCAGCAGCAACTCTTTCCTAATGGCATGAATCATTCAACACCTGGTGACATCTTCTCTCCTGGGATATCTGGAGACGCACTCCGACGACCATCTCCTCATCCTTCAAACGTTCCCCAGCCTCCAGCAGCTGCCATCCATCCTCAAGGCAACCCTATGTTGAACATGAATCAGAATCGAGCTGCTGTTGCTTTTGCTGATGGCAGCAATCGTGTCAACATCCTGCGTACTCAAATCGGCCAGTTTGAAAGCGTCATTCAGAATTTATCGCAACAAATATCCTCCGCCCGAGGTACTCCTACCGAATCCCAACTCATGGTAAAACTTCAAGAGGCCTCGAACGAGCTGAAAAAGAGAAAGGATTTCCTTGCGAAGATCATGGTTGGTCTTGGTTCTTTACAGTACGTTCAATTTATCTCTATCCTTTTCTCGCGATCAAGGTTAACATGATGTTTCAGGAAACAAGTCCAAGCTCAACAACAACAGGGGGGTAACGTCAATGGGGGTGGACCCGGATCCGGCCAACCATGGATTCCACATCATAATGTCGGTCCATCGTTCGATGGTAATCAAATGGTTCGCAATCAATTAACTCAGCAGACACCACAACACATTCAACCGGCGTCTGTCCAACCCAACTCGTCCCTTCCTCAGCAACCACAATCCCAAGGAAATCAACTCCCTTTCAATGCTCGCCCTGGTCCTTCTCAACTTTCAATGCCTCAGCAAAGTGGAAACGCCTTCAATCCTCTGCAATCTGTGATGGGTTCACAATTTCCACCAACAACTCAGGCCACGCCACATCAACAGAGCCAAATTTCCGCGATGGCTAATTTTGTCAGCCCCCAAGGCGTTTTGCTCCCTCTTGAGAAGAACCGGTTTGACGCGGCTTACAAAGCCTTTTGTATGAAGCGTAATATTAAACCAGATCCTCGAGCGCTTACCCTTGAAACCCGGCCTGTTGAATTACATCGTTTGCACGTAGAGGTCATAAAGGAAGGAGGATTTGCCAAGGTCAGTTTTTCTGCCGTTGAGGACCAACAACTTTGCTTATCCTTTCTAGGTTGACCAAAATGATACCTGGAACGTTATTGGAGGACGCCTTCACTATGTCCAATTTCCCGGAAGCGACACTGAACCTGCAAAATCGGGCCCAGTTGTGGCGCAACAACTGGCACGTATTTACAAAGAGTACCTTGCGATGTTTGAACAATGGTACGCACAACAAGCTATCGAAAGCAAGAAGATGCAGATGGCGTCCGCCAGTTTGCCGCCACAGGCTCGTTGGACCGCTGCACAAATGAACCAAATCATACAAATGTCCCACATATCGGTCCCAGAACTTCAAGCCCAAGGGATCGACGAGAAAATTATCTCATTTGTAGAGACAAATCGCGCTAGTTTGCAGCGTACCTCTCAGGAACAGAAGGCCTTTCAAAATAAACTGCGCAACCCCAATCATTCTCATTCCCCTGGTATTCCTTCTCAGATTCCTGAGCAGAATACATCTCAAGGCCCTCGCCCCCCTGGGCAGGCACCCTCTTTTGGGCAAAACCCCCCTGTACCAAATCATGCAGTTCTTGCCCGTCAGCAATTTCTGCAGCAGCAGCAACAGCAAGCTACACAGAACGCCAGAACGCCGTCGCAGATGCCTGTCTCAAACCCAGATTTAATACGGAAATTCAAGAGCGAATGCCTGCCATGTAAATATTTGATTAAATCTTCTGTTTTACATGATGCTGAGTTTCGTGTTCCATACAGCTGTCCAGAACATGCCCCTGATAGAGGTCCCCATGGAACAACGTAACGATTATCAGAAAATCTTTGAGGCAGCCTTTCGGCAATGTTCAGATGCTGAACAAAAGTTGCCATCGCTCGCAGCCATGGTGAAAAATGACGAAGCCGTAAAGAAAGCGGTCAACATAGTAGGTTTTTCGTTCATAGCTCCCCATTTCCATCTTTAATTATATTTACTCGACATTTCTTTCTAGATCACCATCTTTCACCACCAACGATCAATGCTATCCATGACTAATCAACGTTATGTCATTACTGCTGAGAGCGTTCGGAATATGGCTCAAGAATTGCAGCGCATATTGGAGAGTCTCATCAACTTTCTTAGTTCAACCCGCGGACAGCAGGTGCCTGGCAATTCTATGCAGTTACACCAACAGCAGCCACAAATTCCTCCTCCGCAACAAATGCAGAACATGCCTATTGCCCATTCGAATATCGTGTCAACGCCCGAGATTCAGAATAGGCCTGCGCCTACCAATCAGCCCCCCAATGTAGGTCCATCCCCTCAACAGGTTCCCGCCTCCCTGAGACCACCTCCCGTCTCTCTTCAGCCACCGCCAGCCAAAAAAGCAGTCAAATCCCAACAACCCCCTGGTTCTGGTGTGGCTTCGACACCCTCTCCTGCTCCAGTACATTCTGCATCAACTCCTGTTGCTAGTACACCGACTCCTGCTGCTTCCTCACCTCCTGCCGCCGCAAAGTCTCCTAAGACCCGGGCACCTCCCAAACCCAAAGCACCCGCGGGTAAAGGACGTCGGGCATCCAAACCTGTTCCGCCAACAATCCCAGTTGTACCATCCGCCGCAATAGAAACATCCCAACCTGTGGCTTCTACAAGTAACGTCAACGTCAAGCGTCCTCGCGAGGAAGACGGATCTGAGGTTGGAAATGGTGGTGGTCTGCCGATTATACCATCGTCGAATATCATGGACGAGCCATCTCCACCCAAACGGGCCAAAACAGAGTGGGAATCCCCTCCCAGTGAGGCTCTTCGCAAGAAGACTGAGGCCGTTGAAAACATCAAGACCGAAGAGGATGCCAGTGCCTTCTTTGAACAAATGGCAGACTTTATCAAACAACAAAGTTCAACCGATCTCACGACAGATATCTCGGAAACCTTGGACATAATTCTAAAGGGCTATGGAAACATACCATCCGAAGAATCAACACTGACCGACTCTTTCGACGAATTTTTCGATTTTTCTTGGGGCGAAGATTCAAAAACTCCCGACCTTGTCTCGTCGTCCTCGACGAACCCTAGCCCCCAGTCTAACCCTGATGTCTCACATCATACCTTCCCATCCACTTCCTCTGCAATTCCTGGTGTCAAGAAAGAAGAACCTTCTGATCCAACGCGATTGGGCCCCTGGAAAGATATCGACGGAGGAGAGGGAGCATATTACCAAACTAATGAATGGAAATGGGATAGCCCGATGCCAGCCTTGGACCAACCATGGGCGATATACAATCCATAGGTCTATCCGACTTATTTATTCACCAGTTTGTTCTTCCTTTCTGTCTTGGTTTTTCCTTCTCCTTATATTCCCCGATCCACTTAATTTACCCCATTATCTGTGGTTTATCTTATTCTCTGGAACCAGAATGTTTCACTTCGTGTCATTTTTTCTCTCTATCTGCTTAGCTCCGTATCTCGATGTTGTTACTACCTACTACTCCTCCTACTCCTCCTCCTCCTGACTCGGCTGTAGCTGTTGTGTGTATTCCTATTGTTGTTTTACTGCTATCGTTTTTCTTGTGTCAACAACGGCTCGACGAAATACAATTCACTTGGTGAACAAAGACAATTATGTAAAGTTTGTTGTGTTGAAAGTTCTGGTTACCAGTCCTAAATTTATCATAAGAGCCAAACACATCCATTTTGTTGCTGGCCTTGGACGGCGAACTCAAAAGCAAGGCCATGTACAAGTCATGTAGCTGTGGCACTCTCCATATCCTAGAGATCTGATACCAGGATCAACTTGTCGAATTTTCCGCTTTGTAAACCGCATTGTCCATCGTCCATTCAATAACTAGTAAACTACTAGTAGGGGATGCCTCGTGCATTATTTTCTCCTCGCCCTCTCGCCTCAAACTTGCCGGCAAGTTCTTCAAAGCAACATGGTATTGTTTCTTTCTACTCCGTGTGACGAATCATCGATGCTCACTTTAAATAAATAAGGTTGTCCAAACACACACTCTCCTCCTCCTTTTCACGAACCTAACGAGAGCGCAACCTTCACTGCCTCTCCTACAAGAAACGATACCAAACCTATCAAGGTCCGCATAGTGACATGGAACATGCACGACTCTCTTCCGAAGGTATTTGCAATTGTACAATTTCATCCATTCACTGTTATCCATTGATGCTGCTCCTAGGGAGACCTTGAAGAACTCTTTGGCAGCGTCCCTCTTTATGACCCATCCGCTACCAATCCTGGCATTTTCCCTCTGTATCCACAAAATCCAGAGCATCCATACCATTTAATTGTCGTGTACGTCTATTTCACTGTAGAACCGCCAAATCTATCTTCATATCAAATCCAGAGCAGGTCAGGAATGCCCAACACCGTCGGGTATGCCAAAGTTCTGGACACTTCGACCTATTCTTGTTATACTCACCTCGGTTATTCCAGGTATCCCAATGGGACTTTCCGCTAGCTTCAAAATATTAGACAAAGAACGCGAGAAACCAAAGATTTACGACGAGGATAATGGGACACCCTCTAGCCACAAGGATAATGGGTTTGAAAATGGGGCCGACACCCATGATATTCCCACTTATGGTTGGACCTCGATGGTTGAAGACTATTTGTGCCATGGCAATGGTTCTCGATATTCCTCAGCTTCTTCACCGGGATCTGAGTCTCCTGAACCATTAAAGAGGCAGAGATCCTCCAAAGCACATCGCAAAGGGCCATATGTATTGCTCGTCAAGGAACGGTTAATGGGAATCTATATGGCAATCTATATTCATCGTGATTTGAAGCCATTCATACGAGGTATCTCCTTTTCTTTGCTCCCCAGATTATCTTTGACCTCTCACAAATTGAATCCAAAGGAACATCCAAGTCATCTGTTACGGCTGGCCTAATCGGCGGTAGAGTCGGTAATAAGGGTGGTGTTGGCATCAGTATTAATATTGCTGGCACCACCTTTCTGATTCTCAACGCCCATCTTGCAGGTTTGTTTTCCTGAAATATCGGTTTGCTGTGTCATTGAATCCCTATCGAAGCGCATGAGGGCAAAGTCAACAATCGCTTGGCGAATCTCACTAAAATCAAAGTCATACTTTTTTTGTCTTTTTCTTTTTGAAGTACTTACTATTATTTCTTAGACTGAGCTATCTGTCGATGATTTTCTACCTACCGACGACCCACGATCTACTGCTGAAGGCTAGTCTCCAAATTCTCATTGTGATTCGGAAATTTTTGATTCAGTTATAGATTTGACCGATCGGTTTGATTTTACGTTTTTGTGTGGTGACCTGAACTTCAGACTGGATATTTCGCGGCTGCATGCAGACTGGCTTATAGCCCGCCAAGGTTTTACCATTATCTACTTTCGGTTATTTATCGCTCAATTTCCCCTAGACTTCACACAAGCATTTGAGTTCGACCAATTAAACATCCTCATGAAACAAGGGAACTTTCTCAAGGGTTTCTGTGAAGCCCCCATTGATTTTCCTCCCACTTTCAAATATGATGTTCTGCGTTCTGTCAAACATTCTAAGAAAGCAAGATCCACAGTCGCAGACAAAAGAACAGACTATTTTTCAACAAGCAGAGAACTGGAAGAAGTTTTGGATGACAATGGCGACGAAGAAATTGAAGGGGACACTCTAGAATCCTCTACAAAGACGTCCATTATCTCTCATCCTCCTATAGACCCTAGAAATGATGACGAAGCCTGCTTCCCCTCCGCTACCCCTTTCACTATCAATGACAACGTCGCGTCCCCAAGAAGAAATGGGTCGAGATTGAAGTGGTTCCCGTTGTTTTTACCTTCATTTATACCCAAAGCAAACAAACGTCTGAAACCAAGGAAAGAAGATAAATTTCAAGAACCACTGGGCTCTCTTTCCATCTCCTCTGACCCTTCTTCTCCGCCACCCATCGGCAAACCAGAAATTCCTCGCAAACTCCCCATCTTGCGACCCTCCACAATACTGGTTGACGACCCCGGCGCTCAAGGTACCTCTGTGAATGATGCCCTTGACGGAGAAAAGGGAGTATACGATTCCTCTGCTAAAAAACGTGTTCCAAGCTGGTATGTACATTGCCTCTTTTCGTGGCCCCTCAATCAGATCCCAAATTTCACAGGTGTGATCGTGTCCTGTGGAAGTCTACTACACGGCCTAGTTCAGTATTTAGCAATTCAGACAGTCCAACTGTACGACAAAGTCCAAGGAACCGCATTGGCGATTTTTTCGCGAAGACTCTTGGTCCACTGACGCCTCGAATGGAGATTGGCCGTACACCTCCAAGTTCCGAAGCCAGACCTCCCAAACACCTCCCTCTAGCTCCAGATACCTCCGTTACAGCCACCTCTCTTCACCTTCGTCAACCTATCGGTATACTATTTCATCATTCTCAGATATTTTCCAGTTAATAAAATCCTCTCAGATACCAAGCAACGGCGAGCAAACACCTCATTTTCACCGCCCACAACAGCTCCTGCTCTGTCATATCCATATCGACATTTAACTTCCCCTGAATACGAAGCAGCCCGTTCCTGTGCTGAACGGCCACAAACCGCTAGTCATTCGATATGGCGCTTTTTGCCCTCCTTTTTATCGCCGACTCACATTCAAGGACATTTCCTTCATCATGCCCAGTCTTCATCTACAGCATTTTCTCCTCCTATTAAAGGTGACGTTGTGTGCCTTTCCTATAATACCCTTGATGACCGCGAAATGCGACGCCTTGAAGGGCGCAGCGATCATCGACCAGTGATTGGAACATACGTAGTATATACCTAGAAGACTCACACTGGACCGTTTGGGCTGTACCCCAACTCTGGCAGTCAAGGTCGCAAGTCTTTTGCAAATCTTGTACATCTATATTCTTCTATTCCATATATATATATGCAAATAATTCTGTTCTAATGCAGAGGATGAAAGGTATAATAATTGGTTCTCATACTTATATTTAGCTGACCCGAGGGGTTGTTCCCTATTTGGTTATTTCATTGAGGCGAGGCCCAATCCATTTGACTCAACATCACTCTGTCTAGTATTAGTATTATCTATTAAATTGCTCGTCAACCCCTCCTCCTCGCTCGTCCTTGATTTTACGGACAATCATCATGCAAGGCTTCAACAAGTTTGGTCGATATCGTATACGTTGGGACACCTGCTAAACAGTTCCATAGATATTATCCACCTGATTACGATCCATCCCAAGGCAGTTTGAACAAAGCTCGAGGTAAAAACAGCTCTACGCTATAGTTTCCCATCGCATTGGTCATTGAACACTTCCATCTGAGGCTAGGTAAACATGCATTGGGAGATCGCGCTCGAAAGCTCGACCAAGGAATATTGATTACGAGGTTTGAACTGCCGTTCAACATATGGTGGTATGTACCCTCAATGACTTGACACTTTCAATCGCTCACGATACAAGTGCAGTGGTACATGCAACAACCACATTGGCATGGGCGTCCGGTACAACGCGGAGAAGAAAAAAGTGGGAGCATATTACTCGACGCCTATATATTCTTTTCGATGCAAATGTCATCTTTGCGACGGTTGGTTTGAAATTCAAACGGACCCCAAGGTGCTTCAAGTTGATCGCTGTCTTGTTTTCTTACCTGCTGAACAGGTTGACAGAATACGCGTTATGTTGTAACCTCGGGTGCGAGGCGCAAAGATGAGGATTGGGATCCCGAGGAAAATGGAGGTTATGCTATTCATGGTATGTTCGTTTTTCAGCCTCGCGATTCGCCCCTGATTTTTCTTGTTAATTCTAGACACTGACAAGGAATCAACGTCCGTTGACCCTTTGGCTGCTCTGGAGAAAACCACAGAAGCCAAAAAGCAAATGGAAACTGTCCAAAAACCTCGGATTGAATCTCTCCAGAGCCTCTCGGAGAAGTACAATTCTGACCCGTACTCTTTCTCTCTGAAAGCCAGGAAACAATTCCGCGAAGTGAAAAAGATAGAACAGAAGAAAAGGAAGACTGACGAACTATTAAAAGATCGCTATGCCCTCCCTGCGACGTTGAGCCTACTAGAGGATGATGATACAGCGGTTGAAGACGCAAAGATGGCGTGGCAGAAGGCCAGAGAAGATCACGATCTTCAAGAATCAAAAAGAACAAAGACCGGTGTTCATATTACTTCTATCCCTTCCACGACTATGTCCTCTCGTTCGTTGTCCAAAAAAAGTCGTGGACCCAAATCAGAAACTCTCAATTCTCTGCGTGCTCAAATTCTACGAAATACTGCCAAGAGGTCCTCGGTTATCCATTCAACTGCCTCGAGTTCATCGAGTTTGAGCCGTCCAGATTAACGTTTATTTATTCACGTTATCCCTTTTGTATTTCTTATAATTTTGCATATCGAACACTGGAGAGAAAATCACATTTAACGGGCAGGTTGGATTTAACCAGAATCACATTCTCAATATCAAATACTGCGTTGGATGATGATAGCTAGCTTGTAAATTGTTGGATACAGAGTATTTCTTATCGCACGTCGTGTGCACACTCTCAGGCATGCTGCTGAGGGGACAAATTCTGTCTAAATGACGGTCTATGTTTCATTGGACAGCATTGTACGAGCCGTAAGAAACGGTGGGATATAATCGATTTACTCCAATGGGATGATTGTCGTTGTCGCCACTTTACCATTCCTCCTAGACAGATGGATTAACAACGACTATGTTGAGGTATTAAGAAAGACACACACAAAATGATAGTTTGAGTTTAGTTTCTGAACTTGTCTCTTTGCAATCAGCTCGACTTTTTGAAATACGAGCTGTTGACGGCAGTGGCCTGTATTGTATCAAAGACGGTTTCTCCTATTCCAAGGAAGGTTTGAGCCACTGAGCGGATGGTAGGATCTGGGATAGAAGATGCATCAGGACTAGATAAAAGAGAAAGGCGGTGAGAATGTGGAAGCCAAAGGAGAAAGAGTTGACCGACGTTAAACCACTGGAGCGACGTACCCCTGCTACGACGGTAGACAGAAGGACAGCATCAACAGTATAGTGAACGAGTTTTCCGAGAACCATTTTTTGAGGGTGATAGTTGTGTGAGAGACACTTTTATATTCCTGGCAACTGCAGCGGTCAACGCGTCTATTCGGCTACGTATGATACAATTTCCTAAACAAGCCGAACTGGCCCCTGTCCCTATGCCCAGTTCCCGACACCCCATCCGTTGTATGCTACTCCCCGCAGATTCCAGATCCCATCCTTCGGTTGCACATTGTGCTCAGCATCTATTGCCCGGCTGTATACCTTCCCGCTTTCTCCCTCACATTCTACTTCTATTTCCCACAGCGTCCAGCTCCATTTTCCTCCTTGATATGTTATCTGCGCCTTTTGCCATGTCTTTCCTTCGTCCATCGATATTTCCACAGCCTCAACCGTTCCAGTACTACCTGATATTGCGTATCCTTTCACAAGAACCCTGTTTTCTGCGACTCGGTTGGCACTGGCCACGACCGAGTTCAATGGCAAGGCGGTCATCGAGGGGTAGCGAGCCCAGAGCGGTTTGGCTGCCTCTTTGGTTTCTACTTGAGGAGGAAGGATCTTGTAGTCCCGTTGTTGGTAAAAGTTGAGCGATTCTTCGTTTGAAACGATGATTGTATCCACCCATTTCACCCAGCGAGCCCCCAAGTACCCGGGGACGACGACCCTCAGAGGTCCACCATGATCAGCGGTCAAGGGTTCGTTGTTCATCTACGTAAATCCCTGAAGTTGAAGCAGAATGACAGTCTAATTTTGACCACGCACCTCGTAGGCGAGCAAAACGCTTCCATTTTCCATGGCTTTGACCAAAGGTATAGACGCGCCATAATAAGTGTCGTCCTGACATAGCGTTGCGTGCGACTCAAAGCAGATGTGCAGACCCTCCTCAGACCCTGTTCCCACCAAGTTCAGGAGTTCAGAAAGGAGGACACCTCCCCACACACAGTTTGCAATAACGCCGTCGGCCCACGGCACCCCGTGTACGGGTTTGATCGCCCCCATTTCCTTTCTTCTGATGCCCGCACACTGTGTTCAGTTCAAGCCGTCAGTTAGGAAGATAGTAAGTTTATACCATTAGGAATGGATTCTAACCTGGAGAGCCGCCACAATCCTAGTCTTGGGGAAGGCTTTGAGATCTTTCAGAGAGAAAGTGATTTCGCCTTTGCTTCCCCCCTTTACGACAATTGAATAACTATCTTCGTCAAATTCGCGGACAGGTCCATGATTTCGACAGTAAACAAGGTCCTCAGGTGTAACTGGGAACTCAACAAGGGCAGCAGCAGAAGGTTCTGCGTTGAAAGGTTCGGCCTGCTGCACGTCGAGTAAAGAAGAATGAATTGGCTCAGAGCTGTAGTCCATGGTCAAGTTCAAGTTCAAGTTGGAAGGGAGGAATGGAGGAATGAGCCGGATACGGACGGAACTAGATTTGCGTCGTGTTTTAGGTGAGGAGAGCCTAGTCCCTGAGGTAGATTTGGCCGTGCCAATTCGATCAAACTGTGATTGCTCAGGATCATGCAAGCTGCACATCCATCATGTTTCTTCAAGGCTCAATCATAATGTTATTGCGGTTCTAACACATAATGTCTGCTCCACGTGACCTATACGCCCTCCATCTAGTGGTCTCTAGGCCAGACTCGTCGTAACACCTTGCACTCCGTTCAGGGCTCCAATGACGCTGGGAATGTGCCGTTTTCGCGCTGGTCGTCAAACTTCGAGATCTACACAAGGTTCAGTAACAGAAAACTTGATAACCTAAAGGAAGAGAACGAACCCATTCATCTGTAAATTGGCAGACGGACCGAGAGTCAGCAACGCGACAAAAAAAAACGCCTATACTAAATCACGCACTAGGGCACAGGGAATTGTATGCCTTCTTGAACTGCTTGCAAGGGACGTAGTCCTCTCCCTTGGCGGCAATGCACTTGAAGTAATCGGTGTAGTTTTGGAAACTGTGATTCAGCGTAAGCGAGTTCCATTCTGGGGACGAAATTGAATTTATCTGCACCAGTTTCTGGTCTGGTTGGTATTGGGGAAGCGAGCTGTAATAAAACATAAATTGGGGGATGACCATAAAAAAAGGCGTCGCGACAGACCGTCAAATCCAACGGTTTGAAGGACGTATTTGCTGAAAGACGTGGATAAGCTAATAGTCAAACTAGAGAAAGAATAAGATACCTTGATAAATCGGCGGTGTCAGACATTGTGGACTATGAGGACGTGGTGGTTCAATCTCGGGTCGCGGCGGAACGACAAAAGATGTCAATGTTGGGTGATTATGTAATAACTGTTCTAGGCTGTAGCTCGGCCTCGCCATATTCCAAGGGGTGTCAGATCCACCGATCTAGTATACCAACTCCCACGCCTTTGACAGCTGATGGGTGATACCCGACAGACGGCAACGACTCGGCTTTGTAGAAATATTATAACTCCGACCTTTTTTATTTTGCTGCCGTTGGAATCCGATACGCTGCGAATGTTCAATGCAAGTTCAACGGGCGACACTTGTTGCTGAAGTAGAACAAAACTGAATGCCAAACATCAATGAATGACTCAGAAGAATACATTGAGTGTGGTATCTGGAGGCAACAAGCCAGTTATTTGTACCGAGGATCCTCCCAGTCTAAGAGGTTCAACTTCTCGACTCGAAACATTGGACAAGTGTCGAGCTTTCCTCGGAGAGTCTCCATGCCCATCACGAGTTGTGGGCAAAGAAAGGGGACTGAGGTGTCGCCAATCCATGTTTATTGTAAATAAGCCTTGCTTGTCATCCGGTATACCGAGCCGGCCTTCTTCCTCAGGTGATATGGTTATATTGACACGGAAATCTTGCAAGTCTCGGCCAGATAAGACGTTTTGCTGCCATGTTGGGTGACGAGCTTGTAGGTGTTGGTAAATGTTATACTTCCAGTGAGTCTCTGAGCAAAACTTGCAATGGATTGGCACGTTTGTACATGCTTTTTGTTTGGAAATCTTCGAAGCAGGACTGATTTTAAACTCGTAAGCTTGAATGCACTTGGAATTGGCTTTACCACTTCGAATACTTATCTCGCAGGCCCCATTTACGCTTGACTGTCCACAAAATCCACAAGGATATACAAGAGAAACCTAAGACGAGAAACAAAATCATCAAACCGTCCGCCGACATCAAGAATCTCAAGATGTCAACCTACACTGCTTAATTTTATGTCTCCTTCGGGTTCTGCAATGCCACGCAATGCATGAAGGATGTGCCGCCCCATGTGGTTCTGACGATCCGGGCCTGAAACTTGACGAGTACATATTTTACAAGCCTGAGGCGATGTAGATACTGATGGCGGGGTGACAGATTTTAATATATGCTCAGCTTGCATGCAAGCCGTCTCCGCTGTAAGAGCAATCAGGTGAGTATTTGACAACTACAATTCACGAACGAGACCAGAGAATCTCACCAATAGAATTTAATTTTGCGATATAGGGAAATAAACCATGGCGGACCTTCCCAAACACTGGGATTTGGGAATGAATGTCATCGCTGCAGCCGGACTTGAGCCGTTCTGACAGTACCTTTCTGATACCATCCAGTTGGAGGTCAGTAATGATCCATGTATTGCCTTCTTTATTTTCAAGAGAGCATTCAGGCGGTAAAGAGTCGAGTGGAATGGAAGTTATTTGTGCTGAAGTGAGAGGAAGGACAAGCCGGCCATTTGAAGTAATGGTTAAGTGGCGAAGACGATCGACTGTTGCTTGTGGTGAACGGTTTGGTAACTTCGGTTTGGCGGAATCGAGGGAAACAAATGTGAAGTCCCAAATCCATGATATAGAACTCGATGACTCGGACTCTCCGGCTCCCTGGCCGCCGGACTTCAATACCACAGGGCAAAGCGACAGGATTTGGCCAGATACGTCATAGCGAGAGTCAGGAAGTGAGATTTCTTCAAGAGGTGCGCAATCAAGGTGCTGCGAGGCTGATTTCAAACCAGTGCATTGCAGCAAAGCAATGGCTACTTGGTCTCCTGTGCAAATGATAGATGCATATTGACTTCCCAATTTGAACAGGTCTGTTCTCGCTCGATCAATCAGACTCTGTGGCTTGGAACGATCCCAACTGTCGCCACCAATTGAAAAATACCGGACCCGCATGAGTCGATCGTGACTGTTGTGATAGTCAACATCCAACGAAGAGTCCGTGAACAGCCGCAGGATTGTTTTCTTATGCCCCGGTTTTCCTCCTTCAAGTTCAATCCATATTGAATGAGTAGTCACGATGAGATTGGAAGCCGTTTCTGCAGCAAGTGCAGCTTTGCCGTCATATGAGCGAAAGCTGAAGTTTTCCTCGATCTCTTCTCCAGCCGAGTCGTGAACTTGAACAGTTGGATCTCCTAATGACCGATCAATTTCAGCTGAGATCCCAGGATATTTCCCTCCAAATGGACGCAACAGATCGACCCCTCGTTTATGTCCATCTCGGAAATGGGCTCCGAAATCGATATCACAGATTCCATTCTTTCTGAGAATAGATTCTGCCTGAGCTACACCGTCCTTCCAGCAGGCACTCAAATCACAAGTTCCCGCTCGCAATTCTCCTGCCCAATTCCGAGGCGACAAATGGTCTGCATCTCGGCTTCTTTCCAGCTTTAAACGATTGGGTTTTCGCTCCCAGGACGGATGTTCTTCAAATATGCTGTCCAATCGCAAGGCTGATCCAGAACGGTTTCGAAATTCGTCAACATCAACATTTGGAGAATGACCTCCAATCATCCTGATTCGACCAAATAAAATCTCGAGCACGTCATCCCCAAGCAAACATAAGAACACTTTGAGATTGGGGTCAAGGACCTTTGTGTGTCCAACACGGAATACACCTGTCCGGACCATGCATTGCAGGTCGCTGTAGAGGTGATGTGGCATGAACGCACTCTCGTGTTTGAGAAATAAGCCACATAATATATGGGCAAATTTGATGAGGCTTGTTATTTGTTGAGAAATCGAAAGGTTGGGATTGATAAAAGGCTCAACAAGTGCTGCGAGCATCTCTCCGAGAAGTGAAAGGGCAGCAAATGTACGCCGTTCGGATGGGTTAAAGTCTTGTGAGTCAAGATTGCGTAAATCTGCTGTCAGGTTGAGAAGCTTGATAGCTCGAGGGACATCTTGGGCGTCCTTCGGACTAAGGAGAGTGTGAATGCGTTCAAGACTCGATGTGTCTGCGCCGAGCAACGAGAAAATGGTGTTCTCCGACCAATCCACATCTGTAAGACGTTCCATCCATGACGCTAGAATTCCTTTATTGATGACAACGGACTCGACAAGAAGGCCTTCGCGAGTACAAAATAATTTGCAAATTCCTATCAAAAGAAAGACATTCATCAGGCCTCCATAAAGTCATAAAAATGAACCGAAATTAAACCCACGTTTCATGTCGTGTTTATAATCAAGGTCCTGTGTTTTGCCTCCAGAGCCGGTCCAAAGGTTCAGGCCAGGTAAATTTCCGAGGTGGTGGTATACCGCATCACTTGGGGTAAGCTCATGTGTCATACAATGGAGATAAAGAGCTGGTCGTCGCTTTGGATCGCCATCTGAGGCAATTGAGCTTAACGGGCCATGAAGTGCTTCGCCGTACGGTGACATTTCCCAAGCCTGACACAACATTTCGATAATGAGCGCAGCGTCGTGATAAGAACCTTTCTTGCATGTCGGCATCAGCAATACAGGTTTTGCGCCATAGTCTTCTTCGTCATTTCGTGCGAAGGCGGCAACAAAGATCTCCTTTCCAATATGTACTTTGCCTTCACGGACTGCTTGTGCAACGGCTCGGACAACACTGAGGTCCTTTCCCATTTTTGTTGATGAAAGTTCGGTTGCAGCGTGTTCGCATAGACCAGCAATTTCGTCCGTTTCGGAAAGGTAGCAAAGGCGATCGTCACCTGCAACCTCATCCATACAAAGGGACATAAGGACTTTGCGATGTCCAGGGCGAACATCTTTGAACATGATTTCGATGTTTTTTAGAATGTCCGACATCTTGATCTTGCCGACTGTTATGCGCAACTTGAAGTCCTGTCGGCGTTGAAGGATTGTTGTTCGTGACGGAAAGGCATATATTGAGTGCTGGAGGGCATAGAGTGCTGCCCCACCACCTAGCTCGTAAATCACGGTCGCAAGTTCATATTCGAGGTCGCTGAAATTTTTTGGGGAATATTTGGAGTTTAGCGCATCTTCGGTCATGCTAAGCAGTTTCTCGATGCTCCACCCATAAGATTCGGAGTTTCTAAGTATACGATAAAGGGCTGGGACATCATTCTTGCCAACTAGTTTGAAAAATCTATGGTACTTGATGTCACGTTCACGCAAACATTGCAGAGTCTTGAGAATGTTAAGATGCTAAAGTTTAAATTACAGTTAGAGGTTGTCATATTGAGAAGAAACAGCCTACGCACCGAGAGTTTCTCTTTATTAAGGCTTGCCTCAAGAATCTCCATCTTCTCTATTAACTGGGAATGGCTCATTGCCCCGCGATCCATGTTTACTGGTTTTCGTTGGGCGTGAAGTTCAACCTTCCCGATTTGATCCACCGCAGAGTGACAGGAGGGACAAACTGTCCCGTCGCCTGAGTGTGCCCCATCACATTTTAGAGAACGGATTTGAATGCTTGAAAGATGGTGGTCCACGGAAATAAGGATATACTGGGGTTTAAACTGGGAGTCCGGACGGTGGACTGAAAATGGATATGTCTGATAAGGGTTTCCCAGCTTCCAGGTGACTTGTATTCCAGGGCATGGAAGAAAAGGAATGGGGATGGTGGGTGAGGAATGAGGCGAGAACAGGAAGTCTCCTTGTCCGTCCATTGAAATGATAATTGATCCAAAGTCATTTATTTTCGATAGCACTAGATCTGGGAAATTGTTTGAGTGTTGGGCAGTAGGAAAAGATGATATAGTACTCACTGGCAAATCCAACCTTACATCTCTGACCGTTATGGTGAACTCGAAGATTATTCTTCGTCATATTATCCATGCCGTGCTTGATGTCAGTAGCACAGCGACTACATCGTATGAAATTAAGTTGGGCTGGGGTAGAATTATTTGAGGGAGGGATATTTTCATTATGATTACTTGAAGAGGTAGAGTTATTGAGTAGAACGGAGGTGGCAAAGGAGGGTGCATCAAGGTTTGGATTATAGGACAAGGAATCAGAAAGGATATGTGCAGCTGAAGACGAAGATAAAGAAGGGAGAGTGGGGCTATATACAGTGTAAGGCTTCCATCTTGAGACTGAGATCTTGCAGTGCAGTGGGCGCGCGCAACGTCGCCGTCGACGCGTCAAGCAATTGAGGTGAGATTAAGGATTTTGCATTGATGAATCGATGACGCGTCAGGCGGTGAAATGCCGACTTGCCGTTCCTTCTCAGACCTTTGGTTTGAGCCTTCCTGCCGATATGCCATGCTCACGTGAATTTCCTCATTTGGGGGGGGGGAGGGGGAGGCCCCCGCCGTGGGAACGTGTATGGGATCGGAGGATCTGACACCCCTTGCCATATTCCTCCCTTGACTTCAACCACACACAATGGATTTGCTCAAAGCTGAGATCGCTTCGAAACGAAAAGCATTACAAGAGGACAGTGCAGCACTTGATCGTCCTTCCAAATATATGAGGAGAGGTGACATAGAGCGTCTCCGCGAAGAGAAGGAACGAAAGGACAAGGAGGAGAAACAGAGAGCAGAAGAAGCGGCACTTCAAGCAAGGACAAGTTCTATCGTGAAAGAAAAGGAAGACAAAGTAAGATTATGATCTTCAGTCAAAGTCATTACCCTTACGCTTGGATGGAGAATAGACACATTTGCAATCCCCTTCATCGGATTCTCATGACACCAAACGAGATTCTGAACCACCAAACCTGCCAGAATCTTCGTATACCATGTCAAACGAAGAGACCATTCGACGCCTTCGATCGAAAGGCCAACCAATTCGATTGTTCGGGGAACTCGACAAAGATCGTCGGCTAAGACTTCGCGCCCTCGAACTGATTGAGGAGAAAGGTCATGACCGACAAGGAGGACAGAACGACTTCAAAAAAGCCTTAGAGGACGTCGAAAACAGTGAAAGAGAACTGCGAAATAAAACGACCAAAGGAAAGAAGAAGGAAGAAAACGATCCCACCGCCAACGGAGTACTTGATCTTGGTCTTCTTAAAACTGACCCGGATAAATTGTACCCTTTGATATACTATGCGTTAAAGAGAACTTTGAAAGACTGGGAAGAGGCGATGGACGAACGACCTGGTATGTGTAGCATATCTTCAACCGAAAATCACAATACTTACATTCTTGTAGAACACGTAAAACGCACAACTCAAGGGAAACTCGCTGCCGCGACACAGGTCCAGTCTGCAGAGAACTTGAAGCCTTTGTTCAAAACTCTCAGATCTAGAGCAAGTAGCTTCCCACTTATATAATGTCACTGACTCATTCGGTTCTTCTAGTCATTACCTCCTGATATGTTGGCTCGAATGGCGGAGATAGTTCATTATATGCAAAAACGACAATACCAACGGGCAAATGATTCCTATCTTCGCCTCTCTATTGGAAATGCTCCATGGCCAATTGGTGTCACTATGGTTGGGTGAGTCATTTTCTTTTCCTGCTCATCATCCGAGATTGATGCTTTGAAAATAGTATCCATGAACGCTCTGCGAGAGAAAAAATTTCTGCGGATCAAGTGGCTCATGTGTTGAATGACGAGGTTAGCCGAAAGTATATCCAAAGTCTGAAAAGGTTTGCATCGCTTTTCCATTAACCTCAATCGTTATTCATTTTTTCTCCTAGACTCTTAACGTTCTCTCAGACGAAATATCCTCCTGCTGATATTTCTCAGCTTATGGGTTGATATCACCCTCATGTTGTGTACATTATGTTGGTTATTTCAATTTTCATGTAGTTTTCAAAGTAATATGTGAATCGTTCCAGCGATAAATACCCTATTTTATTTAAGGTTATCAACGCCGTTGCTTCCTACCTTTTTCTTTCGTCCCCTTGCTCGCTTCATTTGAGTGCCCCTTTTCCGAAAGATGTCCGAATAACTTGGTCCGACTTGGAAATCCTTCGCCACACACGTTGCAAATCTAAACCAAAGTTTATTATCTTTTTCTGAACTGGAAGGCAAGCCACAATACCAATGAACTGTCTGTCGTTGAGGCCTCTGATTGTTTTGCTTGCTGCTTGGCTCGCCTCTTTTCCTTTTTAGATAACTCTGGGAGAACCACTGCCTCGTTTGTTTTCTGATCTTGGGTTTCGGAGGGAGAGACGGGATCAGGACCTTCAGGTCTATCTAAGCTATAGCGTCTTCGCGCTCTTCTCCTTCGTGACGGTAGTTCAGTATCCTCTCCAACGAACTCGGAAGGTGTTGACTTGCGGTCTTTTGAGTTGGCAGACATCTTTGGGGACTTGGCGGAGGTATTTTGTGAGGAGTCGAGCTCGGGGGACGAATCCCGAGACTCAGGAAGACTGTGGAAATCGTTTTCGTCGTTGGATTCATTCTCAACGCGAGGCTTGTTGTCGGATTCTTCTCTGAGATCAATTACCGTGTTATCAGTGGACTCCTCCAGGTTTAATGTCTCATCCTCCGCTTCCATTTCCCTCTGTAGCCGTTCAACCTCTTTCATATGCTTTTTGCTTCGTTCGTGGCTATTCCAAGCCGGCTCGCTATGAAATGTTTTCCTGCAAGCAACACATTCCCATTCTTCTAGGTCTTCACCTTCTGCAGCAGCCCAATCCAGATCAGCGTGAAGGCCTTTGTGTTCCACCTTTTGCCAGTCTTGTTCAACATAATCGGGAACATCGACTTTAACAGTCGGTTTTTTGCTCGAAAAGTTCGCAGTGTTGTTTGCTGCGTTGTTTGAGGTGGACTGGGATTCTAAATGTTTTTTGTATCGAGGGTCTCGCTTTCGGATGAACTTCACTAGAGACTGATGGAGTTTGATTAATGAGAAGGCGAGAAGGGAGTGCAAGTTGAATCAGCAGACTCACTCGAACCGTTTCATTATATTCTTTGCGCGCATCGTCTCGCAGTTTTTTGTTGTCTTTTTCCATTAGCCTATCAAAAATCAGCTCGTTACTGAGATTGATTAAATATCATGCTCACCGTCGAACACGCCTTTCTGGAGCTTCAGACAAGTTCCATTGTTCCACCCAAACAAAATCTTTTTCGGTCGCAAAATTGAGCCAAATGTTGTAAAACGTTTTCGCACAATTCGTATCATTCGGACTTGATGCAGCCCAAGTCCATGTCGATGTTCCGAAAGATGGAAACGTATCCTCTTGACCAAAATTCGACTCCTCGAAAGAAAGTCGCGAAAAAAGATTGCGGTATATCGTGAAAAAACTCTGGAAATAAAGAACTGAGTTGGCCTCAAGTCATTATCTTCTGCTCACGCACGTTCTCTCCGTCATCAAAGGTATTCCATGAGGTGGTCTCAAAAAATTGGGCCAGATGCCTAACCGTCAGACCCCTGTCTCTAGAATTCCTGGACGGATTGCGACCTTTGCGGATGTCCTCGAACACAGTTTCTGCATCGGCCTCAGGTATCAGAGAACTTCGATGGGAATCATACCAAGCTCGCTCCTGTTACCGAATTATAGGCATGACGGGGCGGAGAGTTTTCCTCCACTTACTTGGTCATCGCTGAGTATCTACGAGATTGACTTCTTATGGTATTGACCAAGAGATGTAGGGGTAAGCTGACCTCATATGCTTGCTGTAATGTGGCAAATCTTTTCGTTGCTTCTTCAGCATCTGCATGATTTTTATCGGGATGGTGTATCAAAGCCAGGCGTCGAAAAGAACGCTGTGCAACAGCTAGTTATTGCTTTGAGATTGGTGGCAAAGATTGAAGCAATGTATTTACCTTGATTTCGTCAGCGGTAGCATCCTCAGCAACTTCTAAGATCTGGTAATAATCGGGAGGAGCGTTTGCCCCGTCTGAATCATTGTTGGTTTGGCGACCTGTTGATTCTTTTGCGCCCATCCGATATTCTGAGAATGCACGAGTTGTTAGAGTTGAGAATGATCTGTATCCTGAAGCCTAAAGCTGAGCGCTGAAGCTGAAGATTGAAGTAGTACTAATTTGAATTCAAATCCCTATCACGTGATCGGAACATAAATTTCTGAACGTCACCGACTTGTTACAGTTTAGTTTATTCAACTTCAAGTACTACAGTACTACCTGAGGACCGTATATCCCCTCCACGCTCAGTAAGACCCCTTGCAGTCAATTCAACACTCCAAATCTTCGACCCCAAAAAATGTCCGACTTTCTCTCTAGGAACCAAGCAACCTCGTCCGGTGGTGTGTCGACTTGAACTCTTTTGGTCGTTCACAATTCTTACCCTACAGTCTCGTGGCACTAGACATGGCAGCTCGCAAAGAAGCGATGATGAATTCTGTACGACAGGAACTGGCATTAGCGAATGCTCAAGACCTTATGAATGTCAGTCTTTACAATCATATTTGTCGACTTCTCATTACATCTTTTCTTACCAGAAAGCGAGTGAGCGTTGTTTTGCTAAGTGCGTAACAAAGCCGGGAGATTCTCTGTCGAGTTCGGAGCAGGTAAGAAATTCGTTTCTACCTTGTTCATTTCGATCTTGACGCATTCCAGACTTGCCTCTCAAGATGCCTCGATCGTTATATGGAAGCTTGTGAGTTGAAATTCCGGATAGTTTTTTTTTTTTTCTGACCTTGACATGGACAGTTGATATCGTCAGCAAGACGTATGTTGGAAGGGTAAGCAAAGAAAGGCAGGAGGGTCAATCGACGCCAATGCAAAATGGTCTTTAAAGCGACAATTTCCCTCTTGTTGTTATCCCTTTTTTTCGCTCAGGTCTATCCCGCCCTGCAGCACGTTCACGCTCCATCATAACAGAGCAGGTATGTAAGGACATTAATATTAGTGTTGTTTGGTCCTATACGAAGTATTTGTACGTAGGAGGACATGTTGAAAAGTTGCAAAATGATGATGTGCATTAATTGGAAATATTATGGGGGAAAGTATTATAGTAAGCGTAAACATATGAAAGTGATTAACTGAGAGTGAATGAGTTCCAGAACTTAGTATTAAAAGTATTAAAGTGGCCTGTTAATGAGAACGTCGACTGCGCAAATCCTCGTCAAATTCGTATACGATACCAGTCCTATCCGAAGGGGTTTGAGAGGAGCGATTAAATGCAGAAGAAATGTTGGTTGTAGGATAATATGGAGTGGTCAAAAGTCGAGGTGAGGAAGCGCCGTACAACAATGCTGAGTCAGAAGTGCTAGGGTGATCAACCTCTGGTTGGAAGTCTTGTAGTGAACGGGGACTGCGGTTGGGATAGCGGTGGGCTTGTGTAGCATATGATCGAGGAGGAGAGTCAACTGTGTGACCAGGTAACATTGTACTCTGATTAGAGGTCCAGCGGTAGGTATGGGCCGTGGTTAGTTGATAGTCTGGGATGTTAGAGCGACTGTCGGGGGGCGGGTACGGCATATGCTTCATTTCGACGGGTGCACTCTGCGCGGTAGGTCGAAAATCTGGCGTATAGTGGGTTTCGTGGGCACTGTAAGACGAGCGCTTACGCAGATGATCTACGTAGCCGAAGTTGGTGGGCCTGGGGACTTCAGAGTACATAAATCCGGCGGTATTGATCCCAGCCAGTGGAGGAGGAGGAATTTCCATAGGTCGAGAAATCGTGGCATCTCCACGGTATGTTGGTGAAGCTTCAGAGACGCATTTAAACGTCCGTAGTACACGAATTATCTGGAGAAGCTGCGGTGCTGAACCTGTCAAGGTATGATGTAGAACTTCGGTTGCTTGATGACCTTGCGTCCAATCTGAGCACCGCTTCCATCCACGCGAAACAGTCCCATCTGCTTGAGGACTGGACATTGTTTCGATGAAGAATAATGGGGGTTGGGATAAGAAGAAAGTAGCAAAGCCGGAAGCCGGACCTGCGGGCTGGAATTGTGCATCAGTCACTGTCTCGAATGGGATTTCCATTTTGAATCCATAACCATCTGAATGGATGAACCAATTCAGGCGCCGTTTAGCTTCAGAGATATAAGCAATTAAATCATGTTTACTATCAGAAGAGGCAATACGATGCCATGTTCCGATAGTCAAATCCGTGCAAGGTATGATGACCGCTGTTTTTAACATTAACAACAGATTTTTTTTGATGCAAATGGTAACATTTACTTACATTGGTCTTCGTATACAAGACTTTGAAGGTCTACTTCAAAATTCGAGGGATTTCCTCCAGAAATGTCTTGAGGTGTTTCGGTGCTGGCTCTCCGGGAGCCTTCCTTTCCGTCCTGTAATTTGGCTTTTGCTCTCCTAAAACCTACCGTTTAGCAGGTGAAATACCGAACGTAAACACAAACACAAACCTATTTTGGAACCAAATTTGTGTTTGGCGTTCTTGCATCCCAAGAATATCACTAATCTCTCTTCGTCTAGAAGCTGTCGGACTGCGATCCTTTGCGAAATATTGTTCCAAGCGTACGAGTTGTTCTGGAGTAACACGAGACCTCTTCCTTTTTTCTTTATCTGATTTTACCGCTGAGGAACCCTGTCTCTGTGGCCCAGACGATGGCTCTCTGTCATCTTCTTCCGTCTTGATTTGACGAGGGTGTATAAAAGAAGCTGAACCAGGTTGAAATGTAGAATTGGGGGAATTGGTGGCTATGGTTGAACTCGGAGATCCATTGCTCGCTTCTTCATCCGTCTGCCCACTCAATGAATCCAAATGAAGGGAACCGCGTTTGGTATATCGAATACTTGGTTCAAAATGCGACATTGGGCACCTTACTAGATGAAGGAATTGAGTTGCACATGTCGAAATGTTTCAAGAGGAAGCCACGAACCGACGTGATTGAGGAGAGGCCAGGTTTGAACGCGTGAGGGGTAAAGGGATTCAAGTATGAAGTAGTTTAGGGGAGCAGAAAACCAGGAATATGAATAAATTTACGCAGATTAAGTTGGGGGGCCAAAGGAAAAGAAGAGAAAGTTGAATTTTTTGGGCTGTTGACGCGTCTGGTGCAAAAAGCAGGCAAGGTTTCATGATTCGTACAGAGCTGCACAGGGCATATTGCGAGCAACCTCGATCGGATCTAGGAACATGGGGAACTTGGTGGCAAGGTAACAAGAGTTGCCGAAGATCGCATTACATAGTGGTGGGTTGAATTAGAGTTTGAAATATTCGGGGGGCTCTCTTTGTGTATTGACTCGGAAAGGGAATACCAAAAAAAATCATGGAGTCGACAAGGAATGAGAGCAAGGGAGACGGAACGGCAGACATCGACAGTCAACTGGCAGGCCCGATGATGGTACATAAGTTGTTTGTTGTTTGAGGCCCGACGATCGATGAACCCTGACGAACCCACTGGCCCGCTGGCGCTTGGCGGCCTTCGGATCTCGCTACATACAAGCCATGTGTCAATGGATCAACCTGAAAACACAAATCGGGAACACATACCGACCTACATAGTACCGACCTCGAGAAAGATGAGTGTTTGCAAAGACTGCACGGAAAAGATCGATATGACATTTGTTCACGTTTCTTTTTCGGTCAACGTACGCGAATCCTGTAGTCTGTACAAAAATAGCTTTTTTTTGGTTTGTACTCTGTAGAAAAATCCATGATCCAGATATCTATACAGTACATTGATCTATAGTTTCTACAATTTTTGTTGATTATCTGAATATTTAAGAATATTTACAGGCTATTTTACAAGTGCCCCCCTCTGTACAGTGTACTGTATTCAAACCACATTCCCACTGTGCCTGAGGCATAGCCACCGTTGATCCGTTTCCGGCATGCCCCCAAATTTATTCACCAATTCTATCATTCACCATCCAAACCCATCTACCTGAAGCCATTCACTGATTTTTTGAATGGTAAATAATTAGGGCTCTATAAATGAGCTTCGTGATTTTTTTTTCCAACTTTTGAAGGCTCCTCTTTGCATTTTTGGTGTGAGTTGTCTCTCCTCGCTGTTTTCGGCAGAATCCGGCCACCAGCCGGTGCCGATCAGGCCGACTTTGGGCCGAAGTCCTTTTCTTCCTTGAAATCAACTTGAAATCGTGATTGTTTTATAAGTCATTATCTTCTGACAAATGGGAAAGATATTTTTGGGAGTTTATGGAGGATAAATATTGGAAAATTTGCTGACAAAGACATCGAGGTGAGTACAGACTACAGACTACATCGCTCGCTTACGTCGCCCGAAAAAGAAACGTGAACAAATGTCATAGATCGACCAGTTATTGTGCAACTGTACCACTTGACGAGGGCTTAGACTGTTCTCGTATGTACTCACCAAAGAAAGAAGAACGATACCTTAGATGATAGGAGGTGGTTGCTACGACTGACATATGGGGCAACGTCGAGGAAGTGGACATCGTCCCAGCTCCTTTCTCTCTACTTACCCTCTGGACCGGAAAAAGTCCACAAGAAACCGCGCAAGAGCCTTCAAATGCACCCAACATTCTCCAAGTATGGATTGTCATGCATCACTTTCTGTACATCCTGCTTGGGTTTCATCGACACCACAGTCGCTTTCTTGAAGGTGGACGACAAATTCTGAGTTCGTCTCGGCCCGATAATAAGCAACGACGCCAACAACAGCAACACACGGCTCGCGTGGTCGGAGCCGAGAGGACCATCGGGATATTGATCACGGTTTTGATCACCCTGTATTGGAAAAAAAACAGGTGGAATCCGAACAGGAAACTACAGGAAATTGGAATGTGTGTTCACCAAGCAAACTGGACAAATTTAAACTTTCCTATGCGGTTCAATTAGTCCTAAGTGTAGTTAGTCACCAAAATATTTGCTTTCAGGCCTATACAATTCACCCTACAAATACTTGTACTGGCAGACATGTGGACGAAGGTGGACGACCAGAAATTGGGTGATGTGGCGGTCCGCAAGACCTGAGCGCTGAGCGATCATGGTAGGTCAACATTAGGAAGGATTGACTTCACACCTTTCTATGTGATTTGCCGCAATACAGTCATACAAGAACAGGATGGAAAACTGAAGACAATATACTTACGAAAACAGGCAAACATAAAGATATTGCAAAAAGGAAAAGTCAAAAAACCTTCGAGAATACTTAAACCATTACGATCAAGCAATCAGAGTCGCTTTGACTTCATGTGGAGGATGAAGGAGAAATGAAGGGTACCTTGACGGCTATAGACCTAATACCGCGGTCGTTTTGCATCTCGGTCGTCGTATCCGCCTGGAGCGTCACGTTTTAAGTCACCACGATAACCAAAACCCCCTCCGGAAGAGGCGCCCGGGGGAGGTCCGCCGAATCCGCCAGAAGACGCTTGAGGAGGGCCATATCCGTTCGGCTGTTCCCCAAATCCGCCACTACCTTGAAACCCAATACCACCTCCTCCGCGTCCTCCCCTTTAAAATGAAGATGTTAGAAATATGTTGACTGATCCGTTGACTTTGTCAAGATGCACATACCTGAAGGAACCACCTGAATCTCCGTCTCTCCCTCCTCGGAAACCCCCTCTGAAACCACCATCGTTACCTCCGTTAAAGCCTCCACGGAAGCCCCCACCTCCACCTCGGTCACCGCCATATCCTCTGTCGCCCCCAAATCCACCACGATCGCCTCCAAAGCTGCGGTCCCCACCAAATCCACCACCACCACCACGTCCACCCCCGTAACCACTGCGCCCTCCTCTGAAACCACCGCTTCTATCGTTGAATCCTCTTGAGCCTCCTCCCATCATACCACCTCTGAGGCCACCCCCACCCCTAGGTGCAGGAACTGGCGCGGCCTCGATTCGTTTAGGGCGACCGCCTAAGCCACCACCCAAGCGACGCGGTTTCCAGCCGCGAACGGTCCTTCCTCGTTCCACGTCAACGAGAATTCTCTTACCCATTATCTGCAAGCCGTCAGACTCCTTGTAAGCGGCTAAAGAGGGATTGAGTAGGGTAAGTGCCCGTTTCCTATGAACTATCCTGGACGCACCTTTCATATCCCGCTCTCTTTCATATACAATAAAAGCGTAACCTCTGCTTCGTGACTTTTTATCCCGGACTATCCTCACACGCTCAATGGTCCCATATCCCTCGAATTCACGGCGAAGATCGGTTTCGGTAGCCGATTTATGCTAAGAAGGGTCAGCTAGAACTGTTGCGTCCAGTGAGAAGCTTTCGTACCAAGCGCGAGATAAACAATGTCTTATATGGATCTCCAATAGCTTCAGGGTCGTCGGCTGGTTTGTCTGAGGAAACGTTGATGTGAGTGTCAGAAGCTAGGATCGAGTAGGTCAACGTACAGGTATCCTTGGCAATTTTAAACTCCTCTGTTTTTTTGGCCTTGCGTTCCTCGCGTCGTATCTGGCGTTTAGTTTCTTCTGCATGAGTGTACACAGGTTCTTCGCCTTCTTCCATCGCATCGGAGGTCCCAGCGTTGATTAAGGAGTCGGTGTTGGCTTCTTTGATTTGGGCCAAGATGGCTGCAACCCCAGAAACATCTTTTCTGCGAACGCGATCAATGTCCTTGTCTATTGGTCGAGCATAGGGAAGCGGAGGGCGGGGTGCAAAGAGCTTGAGGAGATTTGGAGGGAGAAGATGGGTGCCGGGCATGGTAGCCTATGAGAACGGTGACTTGAACGCTGGCTAACGGTGACTTGCACCTTTTTCCTTTTAAATCTCCGCTTTAAATTTAGATAAAATATTGTCTATTATCTACGCCGCCTTGTGCTTATTGGCCTTTGCAGCCTCTCGTTTCCGTCGAAGCCCTTCCACCTTGCTCTTTAAATTCTGGATTCTTGTATCAGCGTCCTCCTGTGCCTGTTCTTCTGCCAATAATCTGTCCATTATAAGCTCCCTTTCCTCCTCTTCGCGTTTCTTGGCCGCCTCCTCCTCCGTTAATTGAACAGGCTCCACAGCGCCAGATTCATCCATGGTTGGGGGGAATCCAGCTATTTCTTCAGACGGGGGGACTGGATCTGCTGCGATAGTTGCTCGGTCATATGTATCCGAGGCATAGGACCCAACAGTGATTTCGGCAATTTCACGCTGGAATTGTTCATATTCCAAATCGATGTTTGTAGGTTTTGTAATCGCGACCGGACCATCTGCGCCTTCCTCCTCCTCTTCTTCGTCTGATTCTGGTAATAGGGCAGGAGCATGAGACGGGTCGGAAAAGAAGTCGTCTGGAAAACTTTGGCTTGAGGTTTGTACGCGTCTCTTCTTCTCGTCTGGATTGTCTGTCGGCTCTTCCACAGCTTTACGTTTTCGCGCGAGCTCGGCTTCGTTTTGTTGCTGTTTTTCTTGCTCCCGCAATCGTATTATATTTGTCCGATGGACTTTGCTGCCCAAGTGACCCTCCCAGGCTGAAGCGTGCTTAACGGCCACCCCACATACTGTGCATTTCAATTGACCAGAATGGCTATAAGTCGCATAGGGATGCGTGATTCGCCCTTCTTCTCGTTTTGCTTTGAGTAAAGCTCGGACGTCGGCCATTTAACCATGGGGTAGGACAACCTGTGTCGTCGAATCTGGAATGAACTGGGGAAGGAATGGAGTGGGGTTTGAATATTTAACGTTTAAAATACTTGGTTATGTACTTAAAAATATTGTGGATCATCATTTACTTACTTAGGTAATATTTAACGTCCGGGATTTTTTTTACTGGCAAAGGCTCGAGTTGGGTATTTTTCCACTGCCACGCAAATTTCATTAATTATATGACGATGGGGCTTGCTTCATCACAGTTTGGGTGTTGCGACATTTATCACCTCCAGATAGTTTCTGTTAGTTACATTCTTGGTAATACAAACCCATTTACTATCATTACAAAGTTCTATCATTTCAAAAGTTCATAAGTTGTAGATTTCCTTCACCAAGTTAACGGTTGAAGCGTCACCGGTTGTCTGTTATTGCGACATCAGTCAGCAGGAGATATAAAATAGGTTTAAATCACCTTATTTAGGTCGTCGCTCAATTTAACGCACGGCTTGCCACCAACGGAAGATAATTTAACGACAATATTTAGGGCCTTGCTTTTCTCGCCCGTGACAGCGTTGCGAAAATCATTTGTGAAAAAAGTTCCTATACCAAAGGAAACTAAAAGGTGTATATAAGCAATATCAATCAGGATATGCTTGGAAGGGAAGGGAACAGAAAGCGCACCGTTTCGAAAGGCTAGATCGTCACATTGCCTCTTAATGGCTAAGCACTTTTCAACATCCAGGGCGTCAGAAAAAATAAGCGTTTTTGATTCGTGGGGTATCCCTAGCGACTGATACATCTTTTTGACGCGAGGCGCAAAAGCAAACGGGTCGCCCGAGTCTTGACGAAGACCAGTCCATCGGTGTGCAAGTTCCGCATCTGTTGTTATGTCCTGCACGAGGGGCCAAATTGAGTCGAAATATATCCCATGAAGCTAAATCCATATACCTGAATGAATGCATCGGTTGTAAAGGTGTCAGTTAACGATATTAGCGGAGCCTGGTGTCCATCATACACCTCCTCCCAAAGTCGAAGAGCCGTTGCGTTGGCATGTTTATAGCCTTTCATGGAGCCAACCTATTAATCATGGGTCATTTTTCGTCAGAAGGCGTCAATAAAAATGGACCCTACACCCATAAACCATTCACTGAATGTGGGTCAGCATAGGAGGAGGACCCTGAACATGAAGTTTGATTACTCACTGAGCAATGGTACCAATTGGGGCAATATTGTATTTGTGGGCAAGATGTACCTTCATGAAGATTATAACACCAATTCTCAGATACGGCCATCTCTTCTTACATTGCTGGTCCCCAAAAGTCCCCCAGATCCGTGGATAGCTTTTGAGGCATCCAGGAGAGCCTGAACAACAACATCCTGGGCATGGAAGGACCGCCTTCGTCGAGTACCAAATTCACTAAAAGCACAATTGGCCTCTAGGAGACGCCTAGCTTTCGAATATGTTAAGTCTGAGGGAACAGGCAGGTTAATGACATATGGATGTTGGAAGATTATTTGGATCACCATATTGATTATCATAGTTCCACTCCGTATCAACAACCTGAAAATATGACTCGCTGAGACAGGCCATAAGAGGCACTTCCCAAAGGATAGTTTCAATCCAAGGTCCCATGATTTCTATCTCGACCGTCCCACGTAGATTATCACTGGTCACAGGGATATACTTGACCTTGACTTGTTCAGGTTTGAATCGATATGTTGCGAGATAAGAAAGATAGTCGGCTTTAAAATACGGACAGGCTGCCTCGAGCCATTGCGATTCCAAATCTGTCAAGGCGAGGTCTGTGAAATCTAAAGTGCCCTGCTACCTGTTAGAGCCCATAATTCACTCGACGAGAACGAGGTGACGAACGTGAGATAGCAGTACGGAAGCGTTCGATACTTTGACGCGAAAAGAGGGCATCAGGAGCGCGATTTGTAAAGCGATATGTGGCATGGACATCGGGAAAGTGATGTAAAACGGCCTGTTGCATAGTCAACTGCGTGGCATGAGTTTTGGATGAGTTATTGCAGTTGGTCATTGAATTTGGCGTCAGGGAATGGATAAGAAGGATACCTTGTAAAGGTCAGTATCCAAGATAGATTGCGGGATTGCGAGATCAGAAAAGGGTGCAGACATGTTGGAGAGCTAGGATGCGGATTGGGAAGAGTGTTTTGAGCGTCTATTGAAGCATTGGGATCGAACTGAGGGAGGAGCCCAGAGTAGCCCAGAGGCCATAAGAAATAACAACCACACACAACTTCTCTTTTGCCCAGTTATTGACATCGTACTTAACTTGGACTTGACCTTGAAACAATGGTGCAGTAACGTTTTCTCTTCTTCTTTCCTGATCTTACCTCGCATATAATTAGGCCTCTCGTCTTGAGATCCTTAATGAGGGTGGTTTCCGCTCGGATGGTCGCCGACAATTTGAGTTGCGTAGTATCCACATAGA